>JAJAGP010000626.1:0-41719 GCA_025084515.1 Ancistrus triradiatus
ATCCATCACTCCATGCACTTTCTTCCATAAGTCCATCATGACTGTGTCCATACACAGAGCTTTCACCCACGTCCACCATTCTTATACAAATGTCTGAAACATTTATTTGCTTTTCAGGTCATGCTACAGTCTTCTGGCAGTCCTCCATGTTCATTCAGGTCCAGACATTTTTCGGCATGAAGATGCAAGTCAGAGTTTCTCCAGAAATTCAAATGTACTTGTATTTGCCACCAACGGTCCAGTCCAAAGGTATTTTCACACCTAATGGTCAAACAACAGTGTTCACCTGTTATGTTCGTGTTCATCAAATGTACAAAACGTATTTTGATAAAATGTTGTAAATGTACATGATTGCAGGTCTCTGCGGAACAAACAACAACAACACAGATGATGACTTCACTACCAGCAGTGGGATTGTAGAAAATTCTGCACAGCCTTTCGCTCTTTCCTGGTCAATACAGGACTGTTCAAGTGCTCCTCTCATATGCATACACACTGACACGGGTACAGCTCTTATTATTTACTACAGTGGTGTTTGAAAGTTTGTGAACCCTTTTCTACATTTCTGTATAAATATGACCTAAAACATCATCAGATTTTCACACAAGTCCTAAAGTAGTCCTAAAAGTAGATAATGAAGTCCTAAAAGTTTCACACAAGTCCTGAAAGTAGATAACGGGAACCCAGTTAAACAAATGAGACAAAAATATTATATTAGGTCGTTTATTTCTTGAGGAAAATGATCCAATATTACATATTAGTGAGTGGCAAAAGTATGTGAACCTCTAGGATCAGCAGTTAACTTGAAGGTGAAATTTTCAATCAATGGGATGACAATCAGGTGTGAGTGAGCACCGTTTTATTTAAAGAACAGGGATCTATCAAAGTCTGCTCTTCACAACACATGTTTGTGGAAGTGTATCATGGCACGAACAAAGGAGATTTCTGAGGACCTCAGAAAAAGAGTTGTTGATGCTCATCAGGCTGGAAAAGGTTACAAAACCATCTCTAAAGAGTTTGGACTCCAGCAATCCACAGTCAGACAGATTGTGTACAAATCTGATGTTGTTATCACTGTACCTTTCTCCCACATCCACCACATCAGCTACGAGAACCAACTGTTTACTTACTGTTAAATATATCATAGAGTTTAACAAGCGCAGTTGTAATGAAAATAATCAGCCTTATTGCTTATTCAGTCTGTGAGTGGTCATAGTGTTTGGCTCATCAGTGTATAAACACCACATTATGAAGCTTTTATATAAGACAAATGATTTAATGGTTTGTGATATTGTTGTTCTTCCAAAACTCTTTCTTTACTTGCTAATAATAATTTTTTAAATACTCTTTTCACATAGAGATCTTTGCCGAAAAGAAGTGCAGCCAGTTGACCAATACTAGTGGTTTGTTTGCCCGTTGCCATGACTACGTGCCTGTGAACATCTATTTTACTGTAAGAACCGATTTCATATTGAAATTGCACTTAATGTCGTGGTAGAAAATGTACAGCAGCTCTAAATATACTAATGAATTTTACAGGCCTGTGTTCAGAGAACCTGCCACTCCAGCACTGAGCGTCAGATGCGGGTGTGTGTCAGCTTAGCCAACTATGCTAAAGCCTGTGCAGGTCAGGGTGTCAACATTGGGGACTGGAGAGCATGGACAGGCTGCCGTGAGTCTTCCTATTAATATATTATTGTTTTTTACTTTTCTACCAACAAAATGTAACACAACATTCACCTGAATGAAAAACTGAATGAATATGTTTTTTTCTTATATCGGAGTATTTTTATTTCAATTCTTTTGTTATATACATGAAGCAGTAATTATCTATAAGGGTAACTATGTAGACCTACTTTGTAGTGTATTTATATTAAATGGAACAATGATTAAATGTACCGTATTTTTCGGACCATAAGGCGCACTTAAAATCCTTTAATTTTCTCAAAAATCGACAGTGCGCCTTTAAATGCGGTGCGTCTAATGTATGAATTAATTCTGGTTGAGCCTTCTGACCTAGAACCGATTGTAGATGGTACACGGCGCTCATAAATCTGTCAAAATGTTTTAGCACGGTCTTTGGTAGGTTACTAAGCTTAAGGCAAACGCAGTGCGCAGCATAGCGGGGTAATATGGTATGTGCTTCAGCATTAGGGTACGTGCATTCATTCATTTATTTTCGAAGCGGATTTCAAACACAACGCTATCGGTCACGTAGTACAACATGGTCATAGAGCAGCTGCGAGAGAATTCAACATTAAGGAATCAATGATACGGAAGTGGAGGAAGCAAGAAGACGCCCTGCGTCAGGTAAAGACCAAACTGAGCTTCCGACGGAACTTAAGAGTTTTGTTTCATTTCATGCGTCTTATAACCCGGTGCGCTTTATGTATGAAAATAGATCCGTTAGCAGCCGATCGTTGATATTGCGTCTTATAACCCGGTGCGCTTTAAGGTCCGGAAAATACAGTAATAGTGAATTTAGTAATGACCATACATTATAATGCATTATTAACTATTGAAAATTATTGTGAAAGATATTTGTGTAATTACTAATTTTGAAATCGTTTAAATTCTTAAACATAATATGAAATAACAATGAGTGCAATAATTTACATAAACTTTTACTTTTGTTTTTATAATTAATTTTTAACGTATTATATTATATAAAATGTATATCCTATTTTACTATATTATAACATTATGGTATATTACATATATTGCTTGCTATAAAATTATTTTGTATTGCACTGTATTACATATTGTCACGCCGCACATGCACCTGTGCACCACGCCCACCTTCGCGCACCTTCCACCACATTCCTGCCACCTTCTACCACTTTCTCTCTCCTCCTCCTTCCATCACTCACACCTGCTTCTCATCTTCTAGCACTTTCCTCCTCACTATATATACTGCTCATCTCCACAGACTCGTCGCTGAGTCTCGTGGTCCCTACTGCGTTTCTAGCTCCCATGCTGCGCGTTTTCTATGCCTTTCCTTCCCTACCTACCGCTCTGCCGATCTGGTCTCGTCTCTTAACATCCCTTCCATCCGTATCTATCTCTTTCTTCTCGATCACGTCTCTTAATCCTGTTCGCGCCTCGTCCAACCCTCCTTTCTCGATCGTTTCCCTCATCCCTTTATCCTAACTCTCAGTTATCGCACACATACCTTAGTTTCCCGTTCGTCTTCGAGCTCATTCTGTTATCCATCCGAGTTATCAGTCTGTTTGTATTCCTGTCTGTGCGTTCGCGTTTATAAGTTCAGTTACCTGTTTTTGTTAATAAATTGCCGTCTGAGTTCTGTTCCACTCCTGTGTGTGTCTCCTGTACTCTACAACCGGCGTTACAGAAAACTCAGCCGAGCTTGGAGGCAGCGGGAGTTTTTCCTTTCAGTTTTGAACTTGGCGACAATCATGATGAGCTGGGAACAACTCGCTGAGCTGCGAGCTCAGGTCACCGAGGTAACGCGAGCCATTTTACAGCTGGCTCCCTCCGCGAACACGATCCCCCAGCGCGTGTTACAGCAGGACCGGTTCCCGTCAACCGCAACTGCCGCGCTGGTAGCTCCGCCCACCTCCGGCTCTCCGCCGGCCACTGAGATCGCGTTACCGGGGAGGTTTGATGGTAACCCTGCACGTTACTATGAATTTCGTGCCCAATGTGAACGTTACCTCGAGCGTTATTCACCCAGCTCAGATTTTCGCTGTGTCGCTGGCGGTGTCTTGCCTTTCAGGCAGGGCTTTGAAGTGGGTCACTGAGAGATGGTCACAGGTGCAAACCGGGGACTGTGACCAACTTTTGGACGCAATTGGGACAGTTTTTAGTCCGCCCACCGATGGTGGACCATACACCCCTGAGGTTCCACTATTGGGCAGATCCACGCCGAATGGCCCGCTTTTGGATGCGCTCGCGGCGGTTGTCGCTGCCTCGCTGGATAGTGAGTCACACGCCTCCGAGGCTCCATTTTCCGGCGTGTCCACGCTGAGTCACCGGTCTCCCAGTGTCCCGCCGGCTCCTCATTTTGTTCACCAATTGCTGGATCCCCTGGTCGCTGGCTGTCGGAGGATCACCGCTATTAATGTGGCCAAGCTCAGTATGAAGGACACCCGGTCCAGTCCAGGATCCGCCTGTCCAAGAGTCCATATCTGGGTCGCCCATCCCAGAGTTCGCTCTAGGGATGCCCGTCTCTGTCGAAGAGTCGCCCGTCCCAGACTCAGTTCTTGGGACGCCTGTCTCAGCTCCAGGTTCGCCCATCCCAGAGTCTGCTCTAGGGATGCCCGTCCCAGTCAAAGGGTCGCCCGTCCCAGGCTCCGTTCTGGGTACGCCCGTCCCAGGTTCACTACAGGGCCCGATATCATCCGAGATCTCTCAGAGGTCTCCGAGGCCTGGTACTCCTGCAGTCTGGCAGCTTAACTCGGTTGTTGAGCCGGTCACACCCCGCAGCACAATGTTGGAACCGTCTAGTTCCAATAGCCCGGCATTTGTGCACGCCGCGTCTGTGATCTCCACCGAGGAGTTGTTACTGCCTGGAAGCACTGCATCTGCTGTACCAGAGCCCAATTCTCCGGCCACAAGAGCCGGTCAGTCACGTGCTGAAGCACGTTCGCCCGTGTTTACCGATTCCAGGCCACTGCGTGTTTGAGCTTTATGGCTCAGAAACAGAAAAACGTTTTTGGGCCTGGCACCTGTACCATCACCTTCGGTAACCTGGGTCCAGGCCGTCCAATAATGAGTTGGCCCATTTTTGTCGACTCTTAAAGGTCATCCAACCCGGAGTCTGTCCCGAACCAGTCTGAGGTTGCTCCTGGGTCCGTTTTTTGAGACCTCTCAAGGATTTGCCGATATCTGAGAGTGTGTGTCAAGTTTGCCTTTCTCTGAGACCTTCCAAAGTTCCTCTCCCCTCGGGACCTCTCTAAGGTCATCTAATTCCCGTGTCTGAACTATGTTCACCCTCGTCAGAGACCTCTCAAAGGTTCTCAATCCTTCTGACCACTCTAAGCTCATCTAAGCCGTGCCTGCTCTAAGTTTGCCATTGTCAGAGACCTGTCAAAGACCTCGATCCCCGAGAACCTCTCTAAGGTCCTCTAAATCCGAGTCCGTCTCCAGTAATACTGAGTTAGTACCAAGTTCGTTTATGTCCGTGTCAAGTCTGCCTGAGTTCACCTCATATTCTTCTGAGACCATGCAAGGGTTGTCTACCTCCGACTCCTTCCCGAGTCCGCCTATATCAGAGACCTACCAAAGGTCACCTAATTCAGGGACCTTCCCAAAAGCCATCTCTGGTGAAGACCTACCAAAAGTCTCTTTTGTGTCTGTCCAACGGGACCATCCCAGTCCGAGTTCGTTCCTAATCTGTCTGAATCTGTGTTCGTCTCTACTCACTCCGAGTCAGCTTTAAGTCTGTCGAAGTCTGTGTTCTTCCAAACTCTGTCTACGTCTGAATCTGTCCTCTCTCCACCCAACTCCACTCCATGGTCGTCTCAAGAACATGTCTACTTCTGCATCAGTTTCCAAGCTGTCTGTGTCTACGTATCAAGTACGTCTACGTATCAAGAACATGTCTACTT
This sequence comes from Ancistrus triradiatus, assembly GCA_025084515.1. NCBI lineage: Eukaryota > Metazoa > Chordata > Actinopteri > Siluriformes > Loricariidae > Ancistrus > Ancistrus triradiatus. Next base: position 5,571 of record JAJAGP010000626.1, read on the forward strand.
CTGCATCAGTTTCCAAGCTGTCTGTGTCTGACCAACCTTCCTCTATGTCTGAGTTTGTTCTATGTTCATCCGAGCCCGTCCAATCTCTGTCTAAGTCCGAGTTCAGTCAAGGTCTCTCTAACTCTATGTCTGTCCCCTTTCTTTGTGAGTCCACTCCATGTCCATCTCAGTCTGCCAAGAGTATGTCCCTTCCAAATCTGTCTGAGTCTGTCCGATCTTCAGAATCCATCCAAGTCACTGTTCGTCCCCGAGTCAGCCAAGGCGAAGACCACTCAAAAGTCGTCCGGGACCTTCTCAGGACCACCTGTGTCTGAGGCCTTCCAGAAGCCGTCAGCTCCGGTCCTCGCACCAAGGTCGTCCGTCCCAGTGGCAACGCCAAAGTCGTCCGCAGTGGTTCTAGGGCCGAGGTCGTCAGCCCCTGTACCTGCGCCAAGGTTGTCAGTTCCAGTGCCTGCACAACGGTCGCCAGGTCCAGTGCCTCCACTAAGGTCGTCACTCCCGGTTCCTATGCCGAGGTCGTCAGTTCCGGTATCTGCACAACGGTCATTAGGTCCAGTGCCTACACTGAGATCATCACTTCCGGTTCCTACGCCAAGGTCGTCGGTTCCAGTGCCTCCTACCAGGTCATCAGTCCCCGTACCAGCTCCAAGGTTGTCACTCTCAGGTCCTACACCGAGATCGTCAGCCCCAGTGCCTGCGCCTAGATCGTTGGTCCCAGTACATGCACCTAGATCGTCAATCCCCGGGGCCTACCAGAAGTCATCAGTCCCCGAGGCCTTCCCGGAGTCGTCAGTCCTCGTGCCTGCTCCTGGGTCTCCAGTCCCCGAGGCCTTCCAGAAGTCGTCAGTCCTAGTGCCTGCTTTGAGATCGTCAGTCCCCGAGACCTTCCCGGAGTCGTCAGTCCTCGTGCCTGCTCCTAGGTCTTCAGTCCCCGAGGCCTTTCAGAAGTCGTCAGTCCCCGAGGCTTTCCAGAAGTCGTCAGTCCTAGTGCCTGCTTCGAGATCGTCAGTCTCCAAGGCCTTCCAGAGGTCGTCGGCCCCTGTGCCTCCTCCGAAGTCGTCTCTCTTCGGCCGCGCTGGAGGCATCTGTCTGGGTCGTCTGGAGCCCGACACCATCCACAATCCTCCCAGCCGTCACCCAGAGAGGAAGCCACTGGACCGCCAAGAACCCCCGTGGGGCCACCATTGGAGTCCTAGCTCCGTCTCGGACTCCGTGGGGGTGGGCTCTGTCATGCGGCACATGCACCTGTGCACCACGCTCACCTTCGCGCATCTTCCACCACATTCCTGCCACCTTCTACCACTTTCTCTCTCCTCCTCCTTCCATCACTCACACCTGCTTCTCATCTTCTAGCACTTTCCTCCTCACTATATATACGCTCATCTCCACAGACTCGTTGCTGAGTCTCGTGGTCCCTACCACCTACGTTTCTAGCTCCCACGCTGCGTGTTTTCTATGCCTTTCCTTCCCTACCTACCGCTCTGCCGATCTGGTCTCGTCTCTTATCATCCCTTCCATCCGTATCTATCTCTTTTTCTCGATCACGTCTCCTAATCCTGTTCGCGCCTCGTCCAACCCTCCTTTCTCGATCGTTTCCCTCATACCTTTATCCTAACTCTCAGTTTTATCGTCACACATACCTTAGTTTACCGTTCGTCTTCAAGCTCATTCTGTTATCCATCCGAGTTATCATAGTCTGGTTTGTATTCCTGTCCGTGCGTTTTGCATTTATAAGTTCAGTACCTGTGTTTTGTTAATAAATCGCCGTCTGAGTTCTGTTCCACTCCTGCGTGTGTCTCCTGTACTCTACAGCCGGTGTCACACATATTTTTATCATTTTCTTTTAATCATTTATAAACTAAATCATTTGATTATTCATGATCATACCAATTCAAAAAGAATAAATAAAATTTAATTGGTTTGTATTTAAAAAAAAAATACTGTATACTGTAATAAATTCTAATTATTTTTTATATTTGCATATTAAATATGTTGTAACACTTGGGTGAATATGTACTTTAAATACATTTCATTAGAACATTAATGTAATAATAATAAAACAAACATATGCTGAGTTCCAGATTAGCCTAATGTGAAATTAATGTAATGTGAAAAATAAAACCACTGTATGGTAACCAAAAAAATGTATCTAATATTTTTCTGCACTTTTAATGGTTTTAATCACAACAAATGGTGAACTTGGACTCCTGATAAAGAAAAACTGTCCTCATTTTAAAATGTTGAATCTCTTTTCCAGCTCAGACCTGCGAACATACTCTGAGCTTCAGTTATGCCATGCAGGCGTGTAACCGTACATGTCGCTCTCTGTCGGGATCTGACCCCACCTGTGACGTGGTGGACGACCCAGTGGAAGGGTGTGGCTGCCCGCCTGGTACCCACCTAAATGATCCCCGCCACTGCAGCACGAGGTCCCTCTGTAAGTGCAAGCACTCTAGGGGATGGGCTTCTCCAGGGGCTGTGGTCATCGATGGACGCAAGTGGTATGAGGAAGAAATATTTTTTAAGTAGTAAAAATGAATATTTTTACTGAAGTGGTTAAATATTTTATCAGGGAAAATCCCATTGACACAGTGGCCACATTTTACGTGTAGAGAATTCACTTATATTAAAATAATGTTTAAAAATACATATATGCACTTGTTATGTTAAATGTTGAATTGATATATAAACTTTTTTGCAGCACTTGTGCAAATGGGAAACTCCACTGTTCGCAGACTTGCGGTAAAGTTAATTTAATTTATTCCTGTTTTAAAATAACCACTTCTAAAGAACCTTTATTATAACTACATGTAAATGTTATTTCTGTTAGTATATGAATCCATTATATTTATATACTATTGCTATAGCACTATAGTAAATTACTATTTACAATTACTTTAACTATACTTTGGGCTATAGTGTATAAGCACTTTTGATACTTTAAGATACTAAAAGTACTGTAAAAATATTAGTAATTACATTTTTGACAGTTTTGTATAATACATTTTTCCTGGACTTCATATATATCATCCTATACGTCATATATAAATGAATAAAATGGTTTCAACTTGAGTGAAAAATGTCTAGATTTATGCTGAATTATCTTATCCATAACAATCAAATTAGATATATTAACTACTACTACAGACACAGCTTTGTGAAGAAGACAGAACACCTCTTAATCCTTACCATGTTTCAATATAAAATCATTCTATTTATAATTTTACTCTTATTTTTCCCTGTAGATTGTCCAAAGGGAAAGATCTGTGTGCATTGTGCAGAGACTCCAGTAAACACAAATCAGAGGACATGTGAGAGCCTGAGTAAACAATTTGTGAGTGTTTTAGTCTATTTCTTAATGGAAGCAGGACAGCATGTTCCCATTAACATAAAAAATAAATAAAGTGAATAAATAAAGTAAAAGAAAGATTAGTAATTTATAATAATTAGAAAGATTAGGCCAGAATGCAACTCTTCCTTGGACTGCCTGGTTGCCAAATTTATCGAGAATTTATGGGCCACCAACTTTAACAAACTGTGAGTGTGAAGGGTTCAGCTGTGGACAGTAAACTGTCTTTCACTCATGATTATACATTAGTCAGCCACTGACTGTGCAAGTTCTCCTAGAAAGATGAGAGAGGTCTGTAATTTTCATCATAGGTACACTTCAACTATGAAAGACAAAATGAGAAAAAAAATCCAAGAAATCACATTGTAGGATTTTTAAAGAATTTAATTGTAAATCATTGTGGAAAATAAGTATTTGGTCACCCACAAACATGCAAGATTTTTGGGTTTCTATAGATTTCTATACACACACACACACACACACACACACACAAATATCTAGTCGGCATTTAGGCAGATGACCTACTTAAGTTCACACCAAGGATCAGAAAGGTGAAGGAACATCATTTAAGTGTTTGAATGTGGTATGGTTGTTGGTGCTAGATGGGCTGGCCTGAGTATTTCAAAAACTGTTGATCTACTGGGAGTTTTTAGGTTATGGTCTGAAAAAAAAAAATATCCAGGGAGTGCCAGTTCAGTTCATCTTCTGAGTGTCAGAGTTGCTATTTGATTAGTGAACTGGCTCTATGGTAGTGCAGGCAGATAGGGGTGTGATGGCATTCCATGCAGCTTCTAAACATTTCTTGATGTAATCATTTGATCCCTGCTTGAATTTACTGAATTGAATCCTTTTCAGTTGCAGACCAAGAATGTGCGCTGCACCAGTGGCTGTTACTGTCCGGAAGGTCAGTATGAGGACCATAACAGAAACTGTGTGACTCAGAAGAACTGCACATGTGAATTCAGCGGTGTGGTTTATGCCTCCGGAAAGAGCGTGGAGTCAAATTGTGAAACCTGGTAAATGGCTTCAAAATCAATCAATAAACTGTATATTATGTAAAAAAGCTTTGCTTAGCAAGTAGATTAAGCACATTTTCCTCAGCATTAAGCATTCGTATATGGTATGACATTTATTATGGCGCCCTGTCTATCAGACTAAATAAAGCCGATATGAATATTTTTTTACTTTATTGGATTCACTATTTTATTTATCTGTTAATATTTACTTAGTTTCTGTTTTTGAACTATCACTACAGACTTATTTGACTAGCTAAATAAGTTTCATTCTTACATTTATCATCTAAGCCAACCAAGGAGGATGGGTCCCCTTTTTGAGTCTTGGTCCTCCCAAAGTTTCTTCCTTATAAGGTTTAAGGAGCTTTTCCTTTCCAATGTCGCCCTAGGATTGCTTAATTTGGGATTGGCCCCAGATATTAGAAGATAATCTAAAATTGCAAAGCTGCTGTGAGACAATGCTCCATTGTAAAAAGCACTATAGAAATAAACCTGACTTGACTTGATAAACATTTAATTAAAATTTGCTTATTAATATTGCTCATTTTATTTCATATATAAAAATGCAGAGGTTCTAGATCCACACAAACAGGTGCCTGAACACATGGGCTCCAAATATCCCTTCCCTCACCCCCTCTCCCCCCCCTACCTCTCCTTCCTCCCTCTTTAATCCCCATTCTTTTATCCCCCCTGCTGTGAGACAATCTCCTATGGTAAAAAGCACTATAGAATAAACCTGACTTGACTTGATAAACATTTAATTAAAATTTGCTTATTAATATTGCTCATTTTATTTCATATATAAAAATGCAGAGGTTCTAGATCCACACAAACAGGTGCCTGAACACATGGGCTCCAAATATTATAGGTATTTTGTTCCGACAGGATCGGCTCAAATTAAGCACTGGTCTCCATCCAGTCCCAATTCTTACTAAAAATACCAGTTTTGTAGAATGTGCATTATCAGTATAAACATAATACAGTATAGTGAACATCATATATCGTATTGTCACCCAGCACCATGACATGAACAGCTTTGAATCTGGGGAGGTTGAAACACAGGATAATATAGACAAAACCAGGCTGGGAACTGGCAGTGAGACAACAAGTAATGCTACTCAAACCTATCCTTGCCATAAGGTGGTTATGGCACCTGATCTATATAGTGCCTGTGCCGAGGTGAAGTTTGTGCCCCCTTAGAATTTTCCGTATTTCTGTATAAATTATGTAAAACATTTTTGTTTTTTCACTAAAACATTGTTATTTTTTCACATAAGCCCTAAAAGTAGATCAAGAGAACCACATTAAATAAATGGGAAAAACCATATTATATTTGGTTATTTATTTGTATACAAAAGTAAGTGAAACTTTGCTTTCAGTATCTGCTACAAAAAAAAAAAAGAAAAAAAAAAAAAAAAAAAAAAAAAAAAAAAAAAAAAAAACTCCTCGTACAGCAATAACTGCAACTAATTATTTCCGGTAACCGTTGAACATTCCTTCACATCAGCTTGGATCTTACAGTTCACAGACAGATGTCGCGGACATATTTTTTTTTATTTTCTGATATAATTTTAAATTCATTGTTCCATCAATGATGGCAAACTGGCCCAGATGAAGCAAAACAAGCCCAAACCTTGATACTACCACCACCATGGTTCAGAGATGGGATGGAATGATTTTGCTTTCTCCAGACATAACTCTTCTCATTTAAATAAAAAATACTTCTATTTTGGTATCATCCATCCCACAGAAGGTTTGTCCTCCAATAGCCTTCTGGCTCGTCCACATGATCTTTAGCAAACCTACAGACGAGCAGGCAATTTTCTTTTTGGAGAGCAGTGGCTTCTCCTTGCAACCCTGCCAATCACACCATTGTTGTTCAGTGTTCTTCTGATGATGGACTCATGAACATTAACATTAGCCAATGTGGGAGAGGCCTTCAGTTGCTTAGAAGTTACCCTGGGCTCCTTTGTGACCTTGCAAACTATTACACGCCTTGCTCATGGAGTGATCTTTGTTGGTCGACCACTCCTGAGGAGGGTAACACTTCATTTGTACACAATCTGTCTGACTGTGGATTGTGGGAGTTCAAACTCTTTAGAGATGGTTTTGTAACCTTTTCCAGCCTGATGAGCATCAACAACTCTTTTTTCTGAGGTTCTCAGAAATCTCCTTTGTTCTTGCCATGATACACTTCCACAAACATGTTGTGAAGAGCAGACTTTGAACATATCCCTGTTCTTTAAATAAAACAGGGTGCCCACTCACACCTGATTGTCATCCCATTGATTGAAAACACCTGACTCTAATTTCACTTCAATTAACTGCTAATCCTAGAGGTTCACAAACTTTTGCCACTCATTAATATGTAATATTGGATCATTTTCCTCAATAAATAAATGACCATGTATAATATTTTTGTCTCATTTGTTTAACTGGGTTCTCTTTATCTACTTTTAGGACTTGTGTGAAAATAGTATGATGTTTTAGGTGATATTTATACAGAAATATAGAAAAAAAAGTCCTAAAGGGTAAACATACTTTCAAGCACCACTATCAAATTGTCAAAATGCTGGAAGTTGGAACATAATTTCGACAAGGTCTTGCAGTTCCTGAGCCCTGTACACTAGCATGAGGTAACAGTAAACTGACTGATATGTATGATGTTTCTCCTGACAGCACGTGCAGTGGAGGTCATTGGAACTGTAAGGGTAATCCATGTCCAGGAGTGTGTGAGGTGTTTGGAAATGGACAGTATAAGACCTTTGACTCCAAGAGGTATAGCTTTGATGGTCATTGCCAGTACACGCTGGTGGAAGGTAAGATTTAGTTCAAAGGTATGATTAATGATAAGCACAAGTAAAGAAACAGATCAGTTTCAATGTGGAGAATATAGAGATATTTAGACTTGATTGTTTTTTATCTTCAGTTGTTTTTTTCACATTGCATAATTATTTTTAGATGTTTTTTCTCTGTATAATTATTTATAAAAAGAAACCCATTATCCATTTTAAAGGAACTATTTTCCACAGAAACTCTTCACCTTGTGTGATCTGTATTGGTGGTATCTATAGTTTGATATGTGTTGTTTGCCAGGCAGGATATTTCTTTTAATCAGTTAATTGAAATTACCCTTTAAACATCGCTATGTATGTATGTATGTGTGTGTGTGTGTGTGTGTGTGTGTGTGTGTGTGTGTGTGTGTGTGTGTGTGTGTGTGTGTGTCTGTGTGTGTGCCAGGCTCTAAATGGGTTGTTTGAAATCAGAACAGGGAGTATACCTTGTTGTGATGAAGCTCTGACCTGCTCTCGCATCATTGTAGTGGACCTCAAGGTATTTAGTTTATATCTACACTGCAACACATTTATCTTACGCTTATTTATCAATGCAGGAAAACCTTCTCTTACTTAACTGTAAAAGGTGGCACAACAGTCGACTATTGAGCAGAAGGTACAGGTTTGAAGTCCTGACTCTGCCGAAGCTTCCACTGTGGGCCCTTGAGCAAATCCTCTTAACCTTTGCTTGCTTGGATTATACCTTTAAAATGATATCAGTTGTAATGCTTATGTCTTTACCCGGTGTTCTGTGGGCATAGACACCAGAGCGTCAATGACCCTGACCAATAAGAGCTAAAAAAGTCCTTTTGCATCTATGGCTTGAGAGCTGGATCAGCGGTTTCCAGGCAGCTCAGTTCCAAACACTTGTATAAGCCTCTTAGAGTAATTGACACCTCTTTCAACCAATAGCACTCACTCAGATGAATTCACAGATGGAACCCATTCCTCGAGTTGCTGAGTGGTGGAGGGAGGTGTGAAAAGAGATCAGAACACTCTCCACTTATAAGCAGGGATCAAATAAGGCCAGTTCCTTGAAAGAAACAGTAATATAACTTTTTACAACTTGTACACTCTGGATTTATAATGACATATTTTCTTCTGTATTTGATGTTCTCAAATGGAACCTCAGAAATCTCCTTTGTTCGTGCCATGATACACTTCCACAAACGTGTTGTGAAGAGCAGACTGTGATAGATCCCTGTCCTTTAAATAAAACAGGGTGCCCACTCACACCTGATTGGCATCCCATTGATTGAATACACCTGACTCTAATTTCACCTTCAAATTAACTGCTAATCCTAGAGGTTCACATACTTTTGCCACTCACTAATATGTAATATTGGATCATTTTCCTCAATAAATAAATGACCAAGTATAATATTTTTGTCTCATTTGTTTAACTTGGTTCTCTTTATCTACTTATCTGCATATTCATGCAGAAATATAGAACATTCACAAACTTTCAAGCACCACTGTATGCCATGTGCTGCCTTACTCTATAGCTATAACTGAAAAAGATCACTCTAAAATCAGGTTTCAGGTTTTGTGAACTGACTTCTCTTTTCCCATTGCTTTACCGATTGTTAATTAGTCATGTCTTTTATTTCTTGTATTTCTTTTTAAATGTACATAGTGTCTTTTATTTCTAAAATGATCTTAATGCAGTTTTACCTAGTCAAAGCACTTTGGATTGCTGCTGTGAATTAGCAGCATATTTGTGTTGCACATTTATGTCAAGGAGTAGGTGTAAAGTTCCACAGGTAGTTTCCACTTCCTCAGTTTTTAAGGTCTATGTATAATTTAGCTGAGACTATCTTTCTTATACCTGCTCTAACAGAACGAGGTGACTCTGACCCTACGAGATATGAACGTGACCCAGAAGCTCCTGCCTGACTGGCAGCTCCGTGCTCAGTCGCTCTACTCCGTGCACACCGTGGGCCTGTACATCATCATCTCTGTACCAGAACTGGGTCTCACTCTGATTTGGGACAAGCAGACCAGAGTGAGAATCGAGCTGGAGGCCAGGTGGAAGGTAAGTTTCTCAATCCCAGGCTTTCCTGAAAAGATTTCACGCATGACTGATTGGTAATATGCTTAGGGTGGTTATGGGACATTAGCATTTTCTGTGTCACTGGTGTTTTTAAACACTCATATACCTTGGTACATATACCTTGTATGTGCAGCTTGTAGGTGCACAGTAGGTCATGTTTATTCCATGCAGTTTGTGTTTGTCCTCTAGTCCTACAGTTGGCTTGATTTTGGAGTAAGACCTGAGCTGGTGTACAAACCCAGGTTGCACCTATACCAGCACAATGCACAGCCAAGTCAGTGTTAAAATCTAATCTGCGAAGGGTCCTTTTCCACTGAACAATGGAGTAAAGGGGGATTAACTAACTGCATTTATCTGATGTATTGATAATGATGCACAATCACATCAATTACAGGCTAGCCCATAGTGGTCCCAGAAAAGTTTCCAGTGAGCACATGTCTGTTAACCTTTGTTATTCAGTCAGTTCGATGTCTTTGTGTGAATCCATTCTGGATTAACAGGGGACGGTGCGAGGCCTGTGCGGTGACTTTGACGGCAAGTTAATGAACGACTTCCTGACCAGGAGCTGCTCTGTGGTATCCAGCGCGAAGGAGTTTGGGAACAGCTGGAAAATTGCCAACCCCCCCTGCTCGGATGTGACCAAGGAAGTTTTCCCATGTCAACGGCACTCATACTGTGGGGTGTGGGCGCAGCGACGCTGCATGATCCTAAAGAGCGACAAATTCAAAGACTGCCATCTAAAGGTGAAAGATTTGATTCTGACTTTACAACACTTTATAATAATTATGACCTATGATTATAATACCATGACTACTCAATAATGTGTACCATCACTGCAAGCCAGTCCATGGCACATATACATACGCACAACCACACTGTGACACGTAAGAGATGCCAGCGGACCTAGCACGCCATTGGAATGTGAGAAAAGATCGGACCATGCAGACAAAACCTATGTAGACAGAGGGAGAACATTCAAAGTCCCCAACATGCCCCAACGGGGGGACAGGCTGTGAACTCATGGGTCTGTGGAGCTATATTTACACGTTAAGGGGGAGAGGGGCGTGAGAGGGAAAGACGGAGCTAAAGAGGAGAAAATCACAAGCAGGTGTGCAACAGAGAGAAAGATCGACTGGGCTAGAAAAAACAGCAGAGAAATTCACCGACAGTCCTGGTCTATTGCCACTAGATGGAGATGGAGACAGAGACCAGGACAAGAAAAACAACATGACAGACAACAGGACAATAAAGCAACAAATACACAACAGGGTACCAAACGGGAAGGACCCCAACAATCTGGTTCTGTCCTACCTTGCAGGTGGATCCAGGTCCTTACTACCAGGACTGTCTTCTGGAGTCATGTTCTTGCGAGTTTGAGGGCAAGTTCCTGGGATTCTGCACGGCTGTGGCCTCGTACGCCGAGGCATGCTCAGCCCAACATGTCTGTATCAAGTGGAGAACCCCGGACTCATGTCGTACGTATCTCTTAACACGCAGTAGAGAACATTCATTTTTGTAAAGAATTTAATTACAAGTGTACTTTAGGCAGTAGGTCACACGGGCAGCACAGGTGCATTGGCATTACAGCAGAGTACTGGCAAAACACTGGGTTCTATTTTCAGATGTGAGAGAGCAGCACAATCTTCACTGTGTATCGTGGGCCCTCTTGCCTGCTGCGTGCACCACAGGCCCAGCTCGCGCCCCGAGGAGCACTGGAGACTTGGGAACTTGTTCCTATCGACAGGGGCAGGCTTCTGAGGCTCCAGTGGTCATGTGAACGAACCATAGATGCAACACTGCAGTGTCAAAAGAACCGTATCGAAACACCTTGATGTTATCTGAAAATTAGCACATACATTATAACCGATGCAAATCTTACACATTCTTTTATTTGTAAACTTTCTTTAAATACTGCTAATCTCTTATTCATTGTTAAAAAGCTTAAACTGTGGGTTAAAGGCGGTATAATTATACAGTGGTACCTCGGTTCTGGACCACCTCGGAATTCGTTGAATTCGGTTCTCGACACAGTTTGACTAGAAAAATTTGTCTCAGTCTCGTCGGTTGCTTGGTACTCGGTACACTTACTTAAACTTGTATGAGTCGAGCCTCAAGACTTGTTTCAGCTGAAACTTGATTTACGATTCATGAGTCACGATTCGGTACACAGTGATTCAGATTCACAATAGCTCTCGCTCAGAGAAGGTATGTGCTGTTTTTTTTTTTTTTTTTTTTTATATCCTGTATTCTTAGTGCAAATAAGTCTCCATGGGTCCAGAGAAGGTTTGTTAATAAGAGCCAACAGAAAGTAAAACAGGAATTGAATACCCCAGAACACAGGCTACAGTTAGTTCATCAATAGAGTAAGTCTTTTGCACTTTCAATGCATTACTCACTAAATTGAGATTTCAACACTTTATTGTAAAATAAGCTTTGTGTTAATGATTTTGGCCAACTGTAGGTTCATGTAAGTGTTTTAAACATGAGCTTACTTTATCTTTACTTATCATGAGGCTGAATCTCCATCTACAGGCGCCATAATGTAACTGCAATCATTTAAGGCGGACCGGAAATGTGACGCCAACTTCAGCCTCGTCTCCGCTATGATACACCAAACACTCGTTAAACTCCTCAGTTCATGATACATTTAACTTATGATGGATTTGTTGGAATATAATCCCGTCATAAATCAGGGAGCACCTGTACAATACACCTCCAACAATGCATATAATGCCTTATACAGTGTGGATTTTCTGGAGGTCTGGAACCGATTCATTTAATTGACATTATTCCTTATGGAAATCATTTGCTCGGTGCTCGTCGTTTTCAGTTCTAGACAAGCCTTCTGGAACGAATTATCGATGAGAACCAAGGTAACATTGTACAGTTTACAGTGTACATAATTTCACATTTTATTTATTTATTTATTAGTAATCATTTATTACTTTATATTGTCTAGTTGTTCCTTTGCAATTAAATGTATGTCAGTCGCAATGGAACAGGTTGGAGCTGTTAGGTACTGTGGGGGCACCCAGACACCATGTGACACACACAGATCAAGACAGCAATGAACTGTTGGGGGTTCTCGTGAGGAGCTGGAAACACGTGTTCACTTAGAAAGCCTTGAAAATCATGAAAAGATTTAAATGTTGGATATAAATTTCAAGCTAACATGTATCAGGTGTTGCAAACCTTTTTTTTCTTAAAAGATTAGTCATTATGATTGTAATCTGCAACAATCATACTATGGCCTTGTCAGAGTCCAGATTTGAACCCTACAGAGAATATTTGGTCTCTCATTAAACACAAGCTAACTGGGAACCATTGTTCAGCTACTTGCAAACTGTTTGAAGCCATTGTCATTGAGTGCAACAACACTGATTTTGCAATATTGTTTTTTTTTGCCCAGGAATCTACATTAATAGTTTCTTTGTGTCGATACACTATCCCTTTGAGAGAAAATAAATATGACATCTCAATCCACTGGCTCAGTGACAGTTTGTTCATAACTATGCCTTGATTGAGAACAATTGCAGCAACTACAGTATAAAAACACTTGGTGTGGACATGCCAAATACACACGTGGACAAAATTGTTGGTACTCCTCAGTTAATGAAAGAAAAACCCACAATGGTAACAAATAACTTTAATCTGACAAAAGTAATAATAAATTCAAAGTCTATGAAAATGAACAAATGAAAGTCAGACATTGCTTTTCAACCATGCTTCAACAGAATTATTAAAAAAAATAAACTCATGAAACAGGCCTAGACAGAAATGATGGTACCCCTGAAAAATGTGACCATGTTAAATCAAGGTGTGTTCACTAATTAGCATCACAGGTGTCTGCAATCTTGTAATCAGTCAGTGGGCCTATATATAGGGCTTCAGGTAGTCACTGTGCTGTTTGGTGACAAGCTGTGGACCACACTCACCATGGACCAGAGGAAACAAAGGGAAGAGTTGTCTCAGGACATTAGAAAGAAAATTATAGACAAGCATGTTACACACATCTAAAAACACCCAAGAATGGCTAAGAGGAAAACACTGGACTATTCAGGCCTCTATGAGCCCTGACCTAAATCCTATTGAGCATCTTTGGAAAGAGCTGAAACATGCAGTCTGGAAAAGGCACCCTTCAAACCTGAGACAGCTGGAGCAGTTTGCTCATGAGGAGTGGGCCAGAATACCTGCTGAGAGGTGCAGAAGTCTCACTGACAGATACAGGAATCGTTTGATTGCAGTGATTGCCTCAAAAGGTTGTGCAACAAAATATTAAGTTAAGGGTACCATCATTTCTGTCCAGGCCTGTTTCATGAGTTTATTTTTTTTTAAATAATTCTGTTGAAGCATGGTTGAAAAGCAATGTCTGACTTTCATTTGTTCATTTTCATACACTTTGTATTGATTATTACTTTTGTCAGATTAAAGTTATTTCTGTTACCATTGTGGGTTTTTCTTTCATTAACAGAAGGGTACCAACAATTTTGTCCACGTGTGTGTATGTTTGTTTGCTTTGTGGTTCAGCCAAAATGCTTCATGTGTGCTCTTTGTTCCACAGCTGTGTATTGTGACTATTATAATGAAGAGAGGACAGATCAGCTGGCATTATGAGGCCTGTTCCTCCTCAGATCAACACTTGTGGAAAAAACAGCAACTTCACTGGGAAGCTTGAAGGTCTCCATTTGTCTTTTCAGCCTGAGTTGTTTGAGCAGTAACCATTCATTCATGAACTGATTTATTAATGTTTGACATGAAATGGTTTCAATATTTTGGCTAAGGTTGCTACCCGAGGTGTCCCACTGAGAAGCCATATTTTGACGAGAACACAAGAACTTGCACCACTTTGGACCACTGCACCTGTTACTTCAACAACACCGTTGTTAGACCTGGTGATAAAGTCTGTACACACAACGAATGCTGGTTAGTTTGTGTTTTTTTTTTTTTTTTTACAATAAGGAACAACACTTGGTTTTGTGAAATGTCCTAATGCTTATTATGTTCTTTGGTCACAGTAAGTGCCGTGAAGGAAAAATTGTTTGTGGTAGGTTCTAAAACTTTGTGTTGCATTTACAGTAATATCATTTTTGCTTATTGGATCTGATTTATGCATTCATTTGTTAATGACCACAACCATAACTCCAATGACTACAACTACAGGAAGACCAACAAACTACCACCCCTGTAAGCACAACTACAACACCTAAGACTACAACTACAACTCCAATGACTACAACTACAAGGAAGACCAAACAAAACTACCACCCCTGTAAGCAAACAACTACAACACCTAAGGACTACAACTACAACTCCAATGACTACAACTACAAGAAGGACCAAACAACTACCACCCCTGTAAAGCACAAACTACAACACCTAAGACTACAAACTACAACTCCAATGACTACAACTACAAGACGACCAACAAACTACCACACCTGTAACCACAACAGCACCTAAGACTACAACCAACAAACTCCAATAACTACAACTACAAGAAGACCAACAAACTACCACCCCTGTAACCACAACTACAACACCTAAGACTACAACCACCACAACTCAAATGACTACAAACTACAAGAAGACCAACAACTACCACCCCTGTAACCACAACTGCAACACCTAAGACTACAAACTACAACTCCAATGACTACAACTACAAGAAGAGGACCAACAACTACCCACACCTGTAACCACAACAGCACCTAAGATAGGACTACAACCACAACTCCAATAACTACAAACTACAAGAAGACCAAACAAACCTACTACCACCCCTGTAACCACAACTACCAACACCTAAGAACTACAACCACAACTCCAATGACTACAAATTACAAGAGACTACAAGAACGACCAACCAACTACCACACTGTAAGCACAACTACAACACCTAAGAACTACAACTACAACTCCAGTGACTACAAAACTACAAGAAGACCAACAAACTACCCCCCTGTAACCACAACTGCAACACCTAAGACTACAACTACAACTCCAATGACTACAAACTACAAGAAGACCAACAACTACCAACCTGTAAGCACAACTACAAACACCTAAAGACTACAAACTACAACTACAAGTGACTTACAACTACAAGAAGACCAACAAACTACCACACCTGTCACCACACACTACAAACACCTAAGACTACAACTACAAACTCCAGTGACTACAACTACAAGAAGACCAACAAGTACCACTCCTGTAACCACAACTACAGGACCTAAGACTACAACCACAACTCCAATAACTACAAATACAAGAAGCCAACAACTTGACCACACCTGTAACCACAACCTACAACACCTAAGACTAAAACCCAACCCCAAATGACTACCAAAACTACAAGAAGACCAACAACTACCACCCCTGTAACCACAACTACAAAACACCTAAGACTACAACTACAACTACAAACTCCAGTGACTACAACTACAAGAAGACCAAACAACTACCACCCCTGTAACCCACAACTACAACACCTAAAACTACAAACCACAACTCCAATGACTACAAACTACAAGGAGACCAACAACTACCACCCCTGTAACCAACAACTACTGAAACCTAAGGACTACAACTCCAATGACTACAACTACAAGAAGACCAAACAACTACCAACCCCCTGTAAAAAACAAACTACAAACACCAAAGGGACTACAACCACAACTCCCAATAACTACAAACTACAAGAAGACCAACAAAACTACCACCCCTGTAACCCACAACTACAACACCTAAGACTACAACCACAACTCCAAAATGAACTACAACTACAAGACAGACCAACAACTACCACCCCTGTAACCACAACTGCAACACCTAAGACTTACAACTACAACTCCAATGACTACAACTAACAAGAAGACCAAAACTACCACCCCTGTACCACAACGACAACAACTAAGACTACAACAAAAACTCCAATATACAAACTAAAAGGAGGAACCAAACAACTTACCACAACCCGTAAACCACAACAGCACAACCAAAGACTACAAACAAACTCCAAAAACTACAAAACTACAAGAAGACCAACAACTACCACCCCTGTAACCACAACTACAACCACCTAAGACTACAACCACAACTCAATGACTACAACTACAAGAAGACCAACAACTTACCACCCCTGTAACCCACAACTGCAAACACCTAAGACTACACTACAACTCCAGTGACTACAACTACAAGAAGGACCAAAACAACTTACCACTCCCTGTAAACCACAACTACAAACCTAAGACTACAACCACTTACAAACTCCAATAACTACACAACTACAAGACCAACAAACTACCCACCCCTGTAAGCACAACTACAACACCTAAGACTACAAAAACCACAAACTCCAATAACTACAACTACAAAGAAGACCAACAAACTACCCCCCTGTAACCACCAACTACTGAAACCAAAGACTACAAACTACAAACTCCAGTGACTACAACTACAAGAAGACCAACAACTACCCACCCCTGTAACCACAACTACAACACCCTAAGACTACAACCACAACTCAAAATGACTACAACTACAAGAAGGACCAACAACTACCACCCCTGTAACACAACTGCAACACCTAAGACTACAACTACAACTCCAGTGGACTACAACTACAAGAAGACAACAAAGTACCACTCCTGTAACCACACACTACAACACCTAAGACTACAACCACAACTCAAATGACTTACAAACTACAAGAAGACCAAACAAAACTTACCACCCCTGTAACCCACAAACTTACAACACCTAAGACTACACAAACTACAACTCCAGTGACTACAACTACAAGAAGACCAACAAACTACCACCCCTGTAACCACAAACTACAGGACCTAAGAAGACCTACAACCACAACTCCAATAACTACAACTAAACTACAAGAAGACCAACAACTACCACCCCTGTAACCACAAACTACAACACCTTAAGACTACAACTACAACTCCAGTGACTACAACTACAAGAAGACCAAAACAAACTACCACCCCTGTAAACCACAACTACAACACCTAAGACTACAAACCAACAACTCCAATCTAACTACAACTACAAGAAGACCCAACAACTACCACCCCTGTAACCACAACTACTGAACCAAAGACTACAACTACAAATCTCCAGTGACTACAACTACAAGAAGACCCAACAAAAACTACCACCCCTGTAACCACAACTAACAGGACCTAAGACTACAACCACCAACTCCAATAACTACAACAAACAAAGAAGACCACACAACTACCCCACCCCTGTAAACCACAACTACAACACCTAAGACTACAACTACAACTCCAATGACTACAACTACCAGAAGGACCAAAAAAACAACTACCACCCCCTGTAACCACAAACTACAACACCTAAGACTACAACTACAACTCCAATGACTACAACTACAAGAAGACCACAACTACCAACCCTGTAACCACAAAACTACAGCACCTAAGACTACAACTACAACTCCAATGACTACAACTACAAGAAGACCACACAACTACCACCCCTGTACGCAAAAACTACAACACCTAAGACTACAACTACAACTCCAGTGACTACAAAACTACAAGAAGACCAACAACTACCACTCCTGTAACCACAATACTACAACACCTAAGACTACAACCACAACTCCAATAACTACAACTACAAGACCAACAACTACAACCCCCTGTAAGCAACAACTAACAACACCTAAGACTACAACCACAACTCAAATAACTACAACTACAAGAAGACCAACAAATACACACCCCTGTAACCACAACTACTGAACCAAAGACTACAACTACAACTCCAGGAATGGACTACACTACAAGAAGACCAACAACTACCACCCCTGTAACCACAACTACAACACCTAAGACTACAAACTACAACTCCAGTGACTACAACTACAAGAAGACCAACAAAACTACCACCCCTGTAACCACAACTACAACACCTAAGACTACAACCACAACTCCAATAACTACAACTACAAGAAGGACCAACAACTACCACCCCTGTAACCACAACTACTGGAACCAAAGACTACAACTACAACTCCAGTGACTACAACTACAAGAAGACAACACTACAACTACCACCCTGTATAACTACAACTTGACAAACACCTAAAGACTACAACTACAACTCCGTGACTACAAACTACAAGAAGACCAACAACTACCACCCCTGTAAACCACAACTACAAAACACCTAAGACTACAACACCAACTCCAATAAACTCCAATTGACTACACTAAGAAGACCAACAAAAACTACCACCCCTGTAACCCACAAAACTACAACACCAAAGACTACAACCACAACTCCAGTGACTAACAACAAGAAGACCAACAACTACCACCCCTGTAACCACAACTACAGGGACCTAAGACTACAACCACAAACCCAATAACTACAAACTACAAGAAGACCAACAACTACCACCCCTGTAACCACCAACTACAACACCTAAGGACTTACAACTACAACTCCAATGACTACAACTACCAGAAGACCAACAACTACCACCCCTGTAACCACAACTTACAAACACCTAAGACTACAAACTACAACTCCAATGACTACAACTACCAGAAGACCAACAACTACCACCCCTGTAACCCACAACTACAACACCTAAGACTACAAACTACAATCCAGTGACTACAACTTACAAGAAGACCAACAACTACCACCCCTGTAACCACAAAAACAACACCTAAGACTACAACTACAACTCCAATTACTCACTACAACTACAAGACAAGACCAAACAAACTACCACCCCTGTAAGCACAAAACTACAACACCTAAGGACTACAACTACAACTCCAATGACTACAACTTACAAGAAGACCAACAACTACCACCCCTGTAAGCACAACTACAACACCTAAGACTAAAACTACAACTCCAGTGACTACAACTACAAGAAGACCAACAAACACTACCACTCCTGTAACCACAACTACTGGAACCTAATAAGACTACAACTACAACTCCAATGACTACAACTTACAAGAAGACCAACAACTACCACCCCTGTAACCACAACTACAAACACCTAAGACTACAACTACAACTCCAGTGACTACAACTACAAAGAGACCAACAAACTTACCACACCCCTGGTAAACCACAACAACACCTAAGACTACAAAACTAACAACTCCAAGGACTACAACTACAAGAAGAACCAACAATACCACCCCTGAACAAGCACAAACTACAAACACCTAAGACTTACAACTACAACTCCAGTGACTACAACTACAAGAAGACCAACAACTACCAACCCCTGTAACAACAACTACTGGACCTAAGACTACAACTACAACTCCAAGTACTACAAAACTACAAGAAGACCAACAAAACAAGTGAATCCAAATAACTAAGTCGATGACATCGGCCAAAAACAGAACAACACAAATCGAAAATACCACATTTACAACTCCAACAACTACCAACCCCTGTAATCACAACTACAAACACCTAAGACCCACAACCATAACTCCAATGACTACAATACAGGAAGACCAAACAAACTACCACCCCTTAAGCACAACTACAACACCTAAGACTACAACTACAAACTCCAATTACTACAAACTACAGACTACCCAACAACTAACCACCCCTGTAAAGCACAACTACAACACCTAAGACTACAAACCACAACTCCATATGACTACAACTACCAAGACGACCAAACAACTACCACAACCTGTAACCACCCACAACAACACCTAAGACTACAACTACAACTCCAATGACTACACAAACTACAAGAAGACCAAAACAAACTACACCCCCTGTAACCACAAACTACAACACCTAAGACTACAACTACAACTCCAGTGACTACAACTACAAGACGACCAACAACTACCACCCCTGTAACCACAAACTACTGGACCTAAGACTACAACCTATACTCCAAGGACCTACAACTACAAGAAGACCACAAACTACCAACCCCTGTACCCACAACTACTGAACCTAAGACTACAAACTCCAATGACTACAACTTACAAGAAGACCAACAACTACCACCCCTGTAACCACAACTACAACAACACCTAAGACTTACAACTAACAACTCCCGTGACTACAACTACAAGACGACCAACAACTACCCACCCCTGTAAACCACAACTACAACACCTAAGACTACAACCACAAACTCCAATGACTACAACTACAAGACGACAAACAACTACCACCCCTGTAACCACAACTACAACACATAAGACTACACAACTACTACTCCAATGACTACAACTACAAGAAGACCACAACTACCACCCCTGTAACCACAACTACAAGCACCTAAGACTACAACTCCAATGGACTACAACTACAAGAACGACCAACAACTACCACACTGTAACCACAACTACAACACTAAGACTACAACTACAACTCCAATGACTACAAAACTACAAGACGACCAACAACTACCACCCCTGTAAGCCCAACTACAACACCTAAGACTACAACCACAACTCCAATGACTACAACTACAAAGACGACCAAACAACTACACCCCTGTAACCACAACCTACTGGACCTAAGACTACAACTACTACTCCAGTGACTTACAACTACTACAAGAAGATACAACACCAACTACCCACTCCTGTAACCACAACTACTGAACCTAAGACTTACAACTCCAGTGACTACAAACTACAAGAAGACCAAACAACCTTACCACCCCTGTAACCACAACTACAACACCTATGACTACAACTACAACTCCAGTGACTACAACTCTACAAGACGGACCACCAACTACCACCCCTGTAACCAACAACTACAAACACCTAAGACTAAAACCACAACTTCCAATGAATTACAAACTACAAGACGGACCAACAAAATAACCACCCCTGTAACCACAACTACAACACCTAAGGATAACAACTTATACTCCAATGGACTACAACTACAAGAAGTACCAACAACTACCACCCTGTATAACCCACAAACTACAAACACCTAAAGACGACAACTACAACTCCAAATGACTACCAACTACAAGAAGACCAACAACTACCCACCCACTGTATAACCACAACTACAAAACACCAAGACTACACACTACAACTCCAATTACTACACTACAAAGACGACCAACAAACTACCACCCTTTAAGCCACAACTACAACACCTAAGACTACAACCACAACTCCAATGACTACAAACTACAAGACGACAACAACTACCACCCTGTAACCACAACTACTGGACCTAAGACTACAAACTACTACTCCCAATGGCTACAAACTACAAGAAGACCAACAAACTACCCCCTGAACCCCCACAAAACTACAACACCTAAGACTACAAAACCCCACTCCAATGACTACGACATACAAGAAGTGGACCAACAAATACCACACCTGTAACCCACAACAACACCTAAGACTACAACTACAATCCAAGGACTACAACTACAAGAGACCAACAACTACCACCCCTGTAAGCACAAATACAACCACTAAGAACTACAACTACAACCCAGTGACTACAAACTACAAGAAGACCAACAACTACCACTCTTGTAACCACAACTACTGAACCTAAGGACTACAACTCCAATGAATAACAAACAAGAAGACCAACAACTACCACCACTGTAACCACAACTACAACACCTAAGACTACAACTAAACTCCAGTGATACAAACTACAAGAGACCAACAACTACCACCCCTGTAAACCACAACTACACCACCTAAGACTACAAACACAACTCCAATGACTACAACTACAAGACGACAACAAATACCACCCCTGTAAAACCACAACTACAACACCTACGACACAACTACTACTCCAATGACTACAACTACAGACGACCAAACACTACCACCCTGTAAACCACAACTACAACACCTAAGACTACAACTACAACTCCAATGGACTAAAACTACAAGACGACCAACACCTACCACCCATGTAACCACAAATAATGGACCTAAGGAATACAACTACTGTCCAATGACTACAAAACGGACAGAGACAAAACAAACTACCACCCCTGTACCACAAACTACAACACTAAGACTACAACCACAACTCCAATGACTACAACTAAAGAAGACAAACAACTACCACACCTGTAACCACAACAACACCTAAGACTACAATACAACTCAATGACTACCAACACAAGAAGACCCAACAACTACCACCCCTGTAAAGCACAACTTAACCCAACACCTAAGAACTACAACTACAACTCCAGGACTACAACTACAAGAAGACCAAACAACTCCACTCCTGTAACCACAACTACTGAACATCAGACCTTCAACTCAATGACTCACAACGACAAGAGACCAACAAAACTACCCCCCCTGTAACCACAACTACAACACCTAAGACTACAACTACAACTCCCAGTGACTACAAACTACCCAAGCGACCAACAAACTACCACCCCCTGTACCACAACTACACACCTAAGACTACAACCACAAATCCAATGACTACAACATACAAGACGGCCAACAACTACCACCCCTGGTAACCACAACTACAAACACTAAGAATACAACCACAATCCAATGACTACAAAATACAAGACGACAACAACTACCACCCCTGTAACCACAACTACAACACCTAAGACTACAAATACTACTCCACTGGACTACAACTACAAGAAGACCAAACAACTACCACCCCTGTAACCACAAATACAACAAAAGACACAACTACAACTCCATGACTACAACTAAGAGACCAACACAACTACCACCCCTGTAACCACAACTACAACACCTAAGACTACAACCACAACTCCAATGACTACAACTACAAGACGACCAACAACTACCACCCCTGTAAGCACAACTACAACACCTAAGACTACAACCACAACTCCAATGACTACAACTACAAGAAGACCAGCAACTACCACCCCTGTAACCACAACTACAACACCTAAGACTACAACCACAACTCCAGTGACTACATCTACAAATCCATATATTTGTGAGGACCTAAAGAGAAATCAAATTTGGCCTCATGGTGCTCAATGGACAGAGGATTGCTACAATAAAATCTGCGATAACAGTGTAATTAAATTAACACCTGTGGTATGTCCACTGTCAGTGTTGCCCGATTGCCCCAGAGGAAAGCCAGTGCTGGTGTTAGATGAAAAAGGCTGCTGTCGGACCTGGCAGTGCAATTGTGAGTGCAACAGCCTTTTTGATTGAAATATGTGCTGAACTTCAACCATAGAACCCTGTAATTATTTTCGATGCAATAGTCAAAACAAAGGTTTGGAGAACCCTTGAACAATTTCTGTCGTACCATTTTTTTTTTCCTCTCCAAGAATTATAAATGACAGTCTACAGATCATTTTTGCTCAACTTTTCTGGAAATGGAAACTTCTTCCATTAAAAAGAAAGATAGGAGCAGCTGCTGGCTTGCTCACTGTGAAGAGCTAGAACACATGAACACATGAACACTAGAATACATAGCTATAACTGAAATAACACTGCATCACTACTCCTTCACGAATACTGTGCTATATGGAAAGACACTACTTAGTATCTTAAATAGTAACATTGAAGCACTAAAAGCTAACATTTCCTCGTCATCAGCAGGCGTCAGCACCGATCTGTCTAATTAACAAACACAGAGTTTAAAGCTCGAACTGTGTTTAAAGAAGAATTGGATTTTGAATTAATGTTAGTGAAAGCAGTTTTTCAGTTAAATCAGTTTTGTTGCTGTGTTTGTGGCACGGTTGTGCAGTGCGCAAGTGTGGCTAAATGTGACCGGGACAGAATCGGTTATATGAGACTGATCAGCCGATCACCAGTCGTGGCTGATCACACTGAAATCTGCCTGATCGATCGGCACATCTCTATTAAAAACTACTATTCATATAAATAACAATGATACTTAGTGAAGTGATTTATATTCCAAAAGTGCTGCACTTCATCCAGTTAAACAGAATTAATTACAGCCTTTGTAATGGAGCATGCAGTTGGTCAGTGTTCTTTAAGCAATGATGGTATTCTCAATTTGCTCAGAAAAGCATATTGTCTATCACGATAACGCAATTTACCACGATGTGATAAAATGTTGTCATATTGCCCACCCCTCATATTATACAGGTAACCTACATAAATAGCATTTTATAAATGCCGTTAAAATGGTATGGATATTTTGCGAAAAAAAATTCATGTTTAAGGCTATGAATAAGTTAATTATTAACACTTCTAATAAAAACTGTGTATGTGTCTTAATATCTGACGAGAACATCTGATTGTTTTAGTCTAATATCAGCCTGGTGTGTCTCCCTCAGGCCAGTGTGACGTCTATGGTGACCCACACTACATCTCCTTTGGGAATGCGTTATTTAACTTTCTGAAAAACTGTACCTATACGCTGGTGGAAGAAATCACTCCACGTCACCAGCTCAGAATCAGCGTGGACAATTACGACTGTGAGCCATCTGCTTCCTGTGTCAAAGGCATCATTCTAAAGTACCGCAACAACACTGTTAGGCTTCAGGTGCAACAATCTAAAAACGTGCAGGTAGTCCAGTTTTACTCTGGCTTTGGTTTTATTAACTGTTTTGTCGACATACTTATCGAAGGCCTGGTCTTTGTTTTAGTCTATGCATGATGTCTCTTGGCCTTTAAACCTTTTTTGCTCCTGTTTTCCAGGCTACTCTGAATCAGATTGTAATCCAACCACCACATACAGCGGGTGGAATCAGGTTTGAAGGATCAGCTGGAGATATCTTCCTCTACCTTGACGAGATTCGCTCTAATATCAGCCTCTCCACATATAACACGCTGCAGATCAATCTGGCAATGGAGCACTTCAAAAACAACACCCAGGGGCATTGTGGTAGGTGACCATCAGCTACTTTGTCATTGTGGTATGTCTTCATAGGGACATAACATTGACATTAAATGAACATTGGTGGAATCTGGTGTGAAAATATACTTAATTGGGTATTTTTTCACTCCAGGCTGGCTCACTAATTGTTAGATTTAATTATATACATGAACAGGCAGTATAAGAGCATTGTGGAGAGTGTTTACTTTATTGCAAGCAGAGATGTTCAACATTCAGCATGAAATATCTAAAGATTTTGGAAACACCCACATATCTGCAGTTATCCATTCAGCCAATTTTGTGGCAACAGTGAGATACATGAAAATCACGCAAACATGCGTTAGTTATTTTACTGCCCTTTCTGATGGAAGAAAGACACTGGGATAGTTGGATGCTGGTCAACCACTTTTGCTAGCAAGCTTTTGCTGGCCATCTAAACCAGTACATGTACAGCATTTAGCAGACGCCCTTACCCAGAGTGACTTACAATTGGTACAATCCTACAATCCAAGCAATTGTGGGTTAAGGGCCTTGCTCAATGACCCAACAGTGGCAGCTTTGAATAGTCCAGTACCTTACCCGCTAGGCTACCACAGTCCCCAGTACTGAACCAGTACTGGACCAGCCTGTACCAACTCAAACCAGTTTGGACCAGCAATGTATTTGTGTTGGTCTTTATTGTTGCTGTTTTTGGTAGATTTAAGATGACAACTAGCAATTCAATCAATATTCAGGAAATATTTTTATTAAACCAAATATTTAAAGTGTGATGGTATTATTGGGGCTGATGGAAAATTAGATGACTTTTCAAACCTTCTTCAGATTTTGAAATGAAATGTAATTTTCCATGAATTTTACAGGATTTTCTATCCATCAGATCATTTCCATTTCTCCTTCTTGTGATTTGCAGGCACGTGCGGAGGTCCCTCGTGTGTACGCAGAAATCGTGCAGTAGAGGCTGAGGACTGCTGCGATAAGACCGCATACGAATGGATAGAGGATGACCCTCTAAAACCGTACTGCCAACGAGCTCAACAACCTGTGCCCTGTGTATCACCAACATCAACAACAAAACCACCCTGCAATGCTCCACAATGTGAGCTCCTCAGAGATAAGTAAGCTTTAATTCTTTTAAACTCTTACACACTTGGACAAAGATTTAGGGACTTGTGGTCATATACAGCAGATCCTTCTCAGGGACCTTAAATATGAAACATTTCTGCAAACTGTAAAATATTTACTAGTGATTTCTCCCTGTGGAAGTTGTGTTACGTCCCAGGGGGCAGCAGTGGTGCAGTGTTTAGGGCTCTGGACTGTTATTCAAAAGATTTATGGTTTAAATGCTAGTTCCTCCAAGCTGCCGCTGTTGAGTTCTTTAGTAAGGCCCTTAACCCGTCTGACCCAGGGGTGTCATATCATGGCTGAACATTTGCTCTGATCCCCTTATACATTAATGTGTAAATTAATTTTATACTGTACACCAGTGTTTACAGAACTACTTACAAAACTGTGCTTACAAAACATCTATCAATGTAAAGTGACCTTGGGTGTTGTAAAAAGCGCTAATATTCAACCGGGTGACATAACTGGCTTTGAGATTCATATGCAAACAGCTAGGAAGTGCGTGTGAGGTATTTTTCAAACAAGACACTTTTCATCCAATAAATCCTGTGCACAGTTACCACAAGAGGGCGCCCCGAACCAAGTGTTGTTTTTATTGTGCTTTCAATTGACTCGGATCTGTGCTATACTCTTAATCTGGGTGAGGTCTCCTTTTTGGGGGAGAAAGGTGGACACCATCCCGTTATGCGGATCTCAAAGCACACCCTCCGCATTTACCCCCAAGACCCCTCCCCCACACTGCCTGTAATCCTCAGAGAAAGAGGTGATATATATTAGATAAAAGTGTATACTTGTGAATGATGTTGATAACAGTCTGCTGTTCCAACCTCAGGATGTTCAGCGCATGCAGTAAAGACCTCAACATTGAGACTTTAGTGACAAATTGTCAGTTTGATTACTGCACTGACCGGAACAATATTACCATCTGCTCGCCACTGGAATATCTAGCAGGTCACTGCAAGAAGAGGGGTGTCTGTGTGGCCTGGAGAAAACTCACCCATGGACTTTGTGGTAAGTAAAACACAGGCAGAAATTCAGGATACACTTAATTTCAGCATTAAAATGTTCTTAAATTTGGCCCATTTCACCTCCTGGGTGGATCACAATCCGTAGCCTGTTAACATGAAGCTTTCTGGAGTGTTCATCTGAATCAGGTATTTATTTCCCCCTGACTTTGACGTGATCCTAACACTGTGAAGGCTCATTGTGTGTAAATAATTGGGCACGAGTACGAGCAGTTATGTCCAATATCCTGTTACATTTTTAACATTAAGACAGTAATGTAAAAGCTTTACATATAAGGTGGAACCAGGTTCATACCAAGTTTTCCCCCATCATTCTGTACTCAATACACTATAATGACAAGTGAAAACAGAAATTATTGAAAAGGAAACACTAAACTATTGCACTGATTATTCCAACCCTTTACTCAGTACTTAGTTGAAGCACCTTTGGCAGCGATTACAGCCTCCAGTCTTCTTGGCAATGATGCCACAAGGTTTGCACACCTGGATTTGGGGATTTTCTGCCATTCTTCTCTGCAGATCCTTTCAAGCTCTGTCTTGTTGGATGGGGACCGTCGGTGGACAGCCATTTTCAGGTCTCTCCAGAGATGTTTGATTGGGTTCAAATCAGGGCTCTGGCTGGGCCACTCAAAAACATTCACACAGTTGTCCCTAAGCCAGTCCTGTGTTGTCTTGGCTGTGTGCTTAGAGTCATTGTCTTGTTGGAAGTTGAACCTTCAGTCCAGTCTGAGGTCCTGAGCTCTGGATCAAATTTTTAATAAGAATATCTCTGTACATTGCTCCATTCAACTTTCCCTCAACCCTGACCATTTCCCCTGTCTCAGCTGCTGAAAACCACTCTCACAGCATGATGCTGCCACCACCATGCTTCACTGTTGGGATGGTATTTGGCAGGTAATGAACAATGCCTGGTTTCCTCAAGGCATGATGCTTAGAATTGAGACCAGAAAGTTCAATTTTGGTTTCATCAGACCAGAGAATCTTGCTTCTCACAGTCTGACAGTCCTTTAGGTGCTTTTTCCAGGAAGGCTTTTAATGTGTCTTCTACTGAGGAGAGGCTTCTATCTGGCCAGTCTATCATAAAGCCCAGATCGGTGGAGTGCTGCAGTGATGATTGACTTTCTGGAGGTTTCTCCCATCTGCACACAGGATCTTTGGAGCTCAACCAGAGTGACCATTGGGTTCTTGGTCTTGGTCTCTTTACTGATTACTTAGTTTTATGGGGCGGCCAGCTCTAGGAGGAGTCGTGGATGTTTCAGGCTTCTTTCATTTAATAATTGTGGAGGCCACTGTGCTCTTGGGAACTTTCAGTGCAGCAGATTTTTTTTGTACCGTTCTCCAAATCTATACACAATCCTCTGAGCTCTATAGGCAGTTCTTTCTTCCTCATGGTTTAGTTTTTGCTCTGATATGGGTTGTTACAGTGGAGCAAAAAGTATTTAGTCAGCCACTGATTGTGCAAGTTCTCCTACTTATAAAGATCAGAGAGGTCTGGAAGAAGAAGAATGCTGAGTTGCGTGTGTGAAAACCTGGTGAAGACTTACAGGAAACGTTTGACCTCTATCATTGCCAACAAAAGTTATGTTACAAAGTATTGAGTTCAACTTTTGTTATTGACCAAATACTTATTTTCCACCATGATTTACAATTAAATTCTTTAAAAATCCTACAATGTGATTTCCTGGATTTTTTTTTTCTTATTTTGTCTCTCATAGTTGAAGTGTACCTATGATGAAAATTACAGACCTCTCTCATCCTTCTAAGTAGGAGAACTTGCACAATCAGTGGCTGACTAAATACTTTTTTTGCCCGTCTGTAGCTGTGAGACCCTATATAGACAGGTGTGTGTCTTTCCAAATCATGTCCAGTCAACTGAATTTTCCATGGGGAACTCCATATCAAAGATGATTAAGAGAAATGGGAGGCCCCCAGAGCTAAATTTCAAGTGTCATAGCAAAGGGTCTGAATACTTATGTCTATGCAAAATTTTTGTTTTTCCTTCTTAATGAATTTGTAAATATTTCTAAACTTCTGTTTTCACTTTTTTATTATGGGGTATTGACTGCAGGCTGATGGGGAAAAAATTATCAAAAAAAAAAATTATCACAAGGCCTCAACAAAATGTGAAAATAACGAAAGGGTCTGAAGACTTTCTGAATGCATTGTACATATATAGTATATGTATCCATTGCTTTTTGCTCCAATTATCACAGCTAATAAAGTTCTATTGTGCTGTGTTGCATTTACTGTGACACTAAACCAAACATAATTCCTTTTACAGTCTGTAGTTGGCCATTTGTTTTTGACTCTCCTGGTGTTTTTGTGTGTACTTGTGTTTTAGATGTTAAATGTCCTGAAGGAATGATTTATGACGAGTGTCGCACCACTCCACTTGAAGTCTGCCAAGGACGGCAAGTGTGATCTCTACGTACTTATCCATACTGAATTATATGTGATTTAAATCAGGTGTGTAAAGCTCACTGTCACTTTCTGATGTTTTTTCAGAGAGCGTGTCCCAATGAAAGTTTCAGATGAGATTAGATCTGGTTGCTTCTGTCCAGACAAACAGGTTCTAGCAGACAAGCACAAGAAATTCTGTGTGTCTAACTGCACCAGTGAGTGTGTCAAGTACAATGCTATAAGTCTACTTTATAGTAAGGCATCTTTAGTGTACTAAAATTGCTCACTCAGAATAGTTGCTGACAATTACACGACAATTTAGGTCTTACAAAAGACATGAGTGGATCATGATGACAATCTTTTTTATACACTTACCTGTGGACACATTCATGTTTTCTTGTACTCTGGAGCAATTAGACAAAGATTTCCTGTGAGCGATTGTGCCTAACTGCACTCTGCTTTTTCATCAGGTTGCAAGGGACCGCTGGGAGAACCCATGCCGGTGAGATATTACCGCCTCTCTGATCTATTATTAAGGGAAAGGTTGAATAATTACACACAAGTCATTGGGTGAACGTGAGAACATTAGTGAAACCGGCTACAAATGGTGGAAGTTAACCTGAAGATGTTAACCTGCATTCCATGATGAGTCAGCGTCCTTTCCTTTCATGTCCAACCTAATTTAGCTGAAAATGGATGTCTATTGGTGACGGTATTGGTTAAGTAAAGAGCATTGTTAATGAAACATTATGAAGATAAACAGTCTAATTTTGTAAAAATTATAAGCTGAATATAAGCTGAAGTTTGATTTTATATTAACTCATGTCATAAATGAAGTTAGCTAATGAACCCTAGTCTAAAGAATCACTACGACTGTATTTAATACATAAATCTATATCTTTTTCATAGCTCGGGGCAACATGGGAGTCAAACTGTCACACCTGCACATGTAATAAACAAACCGGGACAGAAGAGTGCTACCGTAAGCCCCCATCTCCAGCCCCAATATGTAATCCAGGGTTCACTGTCATCACTGACTGCTGCAATAACCAGACATGTGGTAATGTAAACCTCATTAACTGCAACTCGGTTAACTAAGTTCTGCAACTCAGTATGTGCTGTGTGTATGTGTGTATGTATGTATGTGTGTGTGTGTGTGTGTGTGTTGCCCCACTGTATACACATATATGAATATACAAGTGGGGCAAAAAAAAAAGTATTTAGTTCAGCCACTGATTTGTGCAAGTTTCCTACTTGTAAAGATGAGAGGTCCTATATTTTCATCATCAGTTTACAACTATTTGCGAGACAAAATGGAGAAGAGACAAAATGAGAAAAAATCCCGGAAATCACATTGTAGGATTTTTAAAGAATTTTAACTGTAAAAATTATGCCTGGAAAATAAGTATTTGGTCAATAAAATTTGGTTCAACTCAATATTTTTTGTAACATAAACCTTTGTTTGGCAATGACAGAGGTCCAAATGTTTCCTGCAAGTCTTTTGGTTTGGTTTTTGGGGCACACACTTGTAGCTGGTATTTTTTGGGCCCATTCCTCCATGCAATTCTCCTTTAAGAGCAGTGAAATGTTTTGGGGCTGGTCACGGGGGCAACCCACAAGGACTTTTTCAACTCCCTCCACATGCCTTTTTCTATGGGGGCTGTAGGTCCTGGAGATGGGGCTAGGCCACTCCAGGACCTTGAATGCTTTTTTACGGAAGCCAACTCCTTCTTGTGCCCGAAGCAGTGTGTTTTGAAATCACTGTCATTGCTTTTTAAGCCCCACAACGTTCCATCCTTCAATGCTCTCACCTGATGGAAGGAGGTTTTTTTGCTTAAAATCGTCACCATACATGACCCCGTTCCATTCTTCCCTAACCAACGGATTCAGTCTCCTTCTGTTCCCCTCTGCAGAACAACAGCCTCCCCAAAGCATTGATTGTTTCCACCCCCCTGCTTCACAGTAGGTTATGGTTTTCTTGGGATGCGACTCAGCATTCTTCTTCCTCCAAACGACGAGTTGAGTTTTTACTAAAAAGTTCTATTTTGGTTTCATCTGACCACATGATATTCTCCCAATCCTCTTCTGGATCATCCATATGCTCTCTGGCAAACTTCAGATGGACCTGGACATGTACTGGCTTAAGCAGGGGGTCACGCCTGGCACTGCAGGATTTGAGTTCCTCTCGACGTAGAGTGTTACTGATGGTAGCCTTTGTTACTTTGGTCCCAGCTCTCTGCAGGTCATTCATCAGGTCCCTCCGTGTAGTCTTGGGATTTTTGGTCACCCGTTCTCATGATCATTTTGACCCCACGGGATGAGATCTTGCGTGAAGCCCCAGATCGAGGGAGATTATCAATGGTCTTGTATGTCTTCCATTTTCTTACAGTTGCTCCCACAGTTGATTTATTCACACCAACCTGCTTGCCTATTGTAGATTCACTCTTCCCAGCCTGGTGCAGGTCTACAATTTTCTTTCTGGTGTCCTTCGACAGCTCTTTTGTGTTGAGTATGGAGTCTGACTGTTTGAGGCTGTGGACAGGTGTCATTAATACAGGTAACGAGGTCAAACAGGGCACCATTTAATACAAGTAAACGAGTGGAGGACAGAAGAGCTTCTAAAGAAGAAGTTACAGGTCTGTGAGAGCCAGAAATCCTTGCCTTGTTTGTGGGTGACCCAATACTTATTTTTCACCAATGAATTACAGTTAAATTCTTTTTAAAACTCCTACAATGTGATTTTCCTGGATTTTTTTTTTCTAATTTTGTCTCTCATAGTTGAAGTGTACCTATGATGAAAATCACAGACCTCTCTCATCCTTCTAAGTAGGAGAACTTGCACAATCAGTGGCTGACTAAATACTTTTTTGCCCCACTGTAAGCATTTTAAGACTGCAGCCATTAAGTGGCTGTAAAAAATATGTAAATAACTAAGTAAGTATTCATCTGTTGTCTGTCTGTCCCTCTTGCAGTTGAAAAGACATGTAAGTATGATGGAAAGACTTACAAGGTAAATCAATACTTATATAATAATCAATACTACAAATATTTATCAATACTTATAACAATCCTGAGAACTGAATACTTGTTGATGTTGTTATAAATATTATTATTATTATTATTATTATTATTATTATTATTATTATTTATTTATTTTTCAAATATATATATATATATATATTTGAAAAATAAATATATACACAGTTTTAAATTATTTTTATTATTATTACTATATTCTGCAATTTAATTTATTATAACCTTATACATGCAAAAACGTGTTACTGATTACTCATGATCATTACACATACTTTCGTCACACATTGCACAGCATTTATATTATGGCTCAGCTTTTAAAATTAACACCAGGCTACACAAAACTCCAGAATTATTGGGACAACTGTTGAAGTGACAAAGAGCTTATATCTTTTTGGTTAAAGCAATTCATTGACTCCTGATAACAAAGGAGAAATTCTGCTACATGCTGTGACATGTAGACTAGTTAAAACTAGTTTATAAGTTATATTTTATTTCTTATAATTACACTTTTAGTGTAAGATAAAGTGAATTAACTGCAAATAAATACCCATACCTTTTAATACCTGTTTTTTGCAAATGGTGCCAGTAATTAAACTCTTTAGGGGTGCAGTGTACCGGTATATAAAATGTGGACTATAAATGAGCTTGATGTTGGTATATGTAATTGTATTATTATGATTATTATTTTTAGGTTGGTGACAAGTGGACGGACAAGGCACGGCCTTGTGTGACTTTCAGATGTACGACTGAAGGTACAGAGATACACCAGAATGGGTGTTCTGAACAAAACTGTTCTGAGGTCAGTCCAAACTATACACATTCACAATATTAGCAATGTCATGTAAATTGGGGTTTGGGGATCAGTTGCATGCCTTTAAATTGATCTAATTTTGCACATTTAGGAATTCCGCGTATGGGACAAGAATAACTGCTCCTACACGTGTAAGTAGATTTGATCTCATACTTGTGTAGAGGTTTAGTCACATCTGGTCAAATGATGATATATTCTAAATTAAAGGAAGTTGTACATCCACAGGATGAAAACGTGAGGTTTTGTCAAATTTCAAGACATACATTTTAAACATGTTCATGTGCAAAAGTTTGGCTACATTTCCAGAGTTTTAGTAATGTTCCGAAAATTGGTATTGGACATTTTGATTTTTAATCAGTTACTCTGCTCTCTATACTCGTTTTAACAGGTGATATCATGGTCCTCATTTTGCTTCTTTAACCCTCCTAGGTGACTTCACCTGTGCAGTCCGACGGACCACATTCACCGTCCAGTTGGAGAAGTGCACCCGTAAGGTGGTGCTGCCCACCTGCACCGGCTACTGTGCATCCAACACCATGTAAGACTCACCATGCATGTATCATATGTATCATCTCAGATATGAAGAAGACCCTAGTGTGTGCATTCATGTGGAAGCCTCTAGCTTTTGACCTCTGATGTGAAATATGTTGTGTATAGTAGGTTGACGAGATCTGGGAACGATCTTCAGTTGGATACAGATAATCTTTGCTGCAGAGAGACCAGCTTCCAAATGAAAGAGATTTCCCTGGTCTGCGATGGAGGTGCGCCCACCATGTACAAATACAAACATGTGACCGGGTGTGAGTGTGGCCCAGAAAACAAGATCAGTTAACGCGTGTATCTCCTATAATCTTGTTTGCATGATTAGCTGATAGGATTGGTGGTAATCGGTCTCTGATTGAAGGATGCATGATGTTTTCTGCTTTTCTCTCTCCCTTTGGGACATTTGTTTTCAATCTTTAACCTGAAGCATCTCAGGTTTCAATGTTAATCTAGCTCTGTCGGTTGCATGCCTTTTTGTTTCGAAAGCACTTTAAGAGTTGGAAGTGGTCTCACACTGTCTGGTAACGGCTAATTCCTATGATGTAATCATTAAATAATAAAATATGAATTAAGTTTATTGCACACATGTAGAGACCCTGTCTGAGTTTCTGTGGTGGTCTGGTCTGACCAGACAGTGTAACATCGGCTGTGTCTGAGGGCGGGGAAGTCAAATGAGGGATCATCTCTCTGTCACTGCAACAGCACCTTGTTTTGCTGGAAGGTTATGACGAGTTTCAATTTAATTTTTTTTTGTATAGTGAATTATTCTGCAAAGTTTGTTCCTCTAGCTTAAAGGTTTTTTTTTTCCCCCTTTTTTTAAAAATTGGGGCCAAATTACAGCATCAAGGGCTCACAGTGCAGCCATCTAAGAGCCGATCTGTGCCACAAGCACAATTCT
Organism: Ancistrus triradiatus; assembly: GCA_025084515.1. Classification (NCBI taxonomy): domain Eukaryota; kingdom Metazoa; phylum Chordata; class Actinopteri; order Siluriformes; family Loricariidae; genus Ancistrus; species Ancistrus triradiatus. The sequence continues at coordinate 40,528 of JAJAGP010000626.1, forward strand.
GAGTTGAGCCATCCTGCAAATTGTACTTCATCTGGTTCATTTTCCCCCCATCTGTTAAAATTGTGGCCACATTTTGGGATGGGGACCACATGCACTGATCGTGCCTATAACCCAAAGTTTTATTTTTCCCATTTTCCCGTTGTGGGGTCCATCAAAGTTCGATCGGTACTTAGATGTCTTGTTAGTTATGGCTAAGGGTCATGTATGTTTAAGGGTTATTTAGCTGTCCAGATATTTACGGCCGAGTTACATTAGTTCATATATTTATAGTTAAATATAATTTTGATGTCTAGGTTATGGCCAGGGATGACACTATGGATTTATGAGTAGGGTAAATGTAAAAATAAGGTAACAAAATTAACCAGAAAGGTCCGCATTATGAAACTGGCATAACATTAAAAACATACAACTATTTGGATTAATTGTCTCATACCAGCAAATTTTTTTGAAGAGTTGTCATTCAAAGTGTCATTATCCGCCATCAAACCTGTTTCTTCGGTCCAATCGAGGTCAGTCTCCTAAAGTCATGAATTCAAGACAGAACAAGCCACCCATTAATGCATGCCCTAAATACTGCAATGTTTAAATTAAACTCCTAAGTTAGCTTTTTCAGTAACTTTACGTTTCTAAGTCATCAGGTTTCCTCTTCTAGCATAATGCAGTTTCCGCTAGTGCATCAACAAACTTTCATTTTGGTTAATACATTCTTTTTTTTAATTTTTGTGTCGAAATGCCCTCTCCTGGTTTTAGTGACTCAAATTTCATTACGTTGTGAATATGGAGACAGTGAGCACAGCTAAACAGAGAGAATAATTAAGAAACAGCTATTGACTATTTAAACTAATAATGCCGCTTTTTTTTTAACGATGGTTTAACGATGTCAATATTTATGGCTAAGGGTCATTAACTGTCCAGATATATATGTTAAATGGTCATTTAGCTCTCTAAAATATGGCTGAAGATCAGTACCTGTCCATAATTATGGCTAAAAATCATTTAGCTGCCCCAATATTCATGGCCATATTGTAATTCCATGGTTAATTGTAGATACCTAATACTGTTTAACAGGAACACAGAAAAAGGGGACATACGTGGCTGCTGTTGACAAATTTATATGTTAAATTTGTTAAACTCATCCCAACATGCTGTCCATTATTTCCTCTCATAGTCTGAAATGGTGGAATAAACCAGC
>JAJAGP010000626.1:41819-174617 GCA_025084515.1 Ancistrus triradiatus
CTGTAATTATATTCTGTAGCCTCTGGCTCTTTGATACAACAATGTAAACAGTATAGAATGGTTTGTTTAGGTGTGTAAATATTGGCCCACTTAAGGAAATGGAAGTTTAAGGAAAAACCCTGCTGTCTTGCCTTCATAATAAATCGTCTGATATGCATCTACTCTGTGCTGCTTACTTTAATATTTCACCGATTGAGGTTAAGACTGAGAGGGAAACCCAAACTCGACTTTTTACTTGTTTGCTTAGTTGTAAATCATAAATATTACACGTAATCTGGACTTTTACAGAAGGTCAGTCATAGCTTTGTTATATCAGTCTATTGATTTCTGCTCTGGATGTAAAAACTAGACTTGAAGTTATTCATTTATTTTAGATCCCAACCTTCAAAGGCATTGCAGAGAGAAGGTCAGCTCAGGTATGAGGAAACCAAGATGTTTTATTTACATGATTTCTGTAATTAATATCCAGTTCTAGGTTTACACTTTGAGTGGCACAGTAGCGTATTGATTAGAATTGTCACCTCCCAGCTCCGATGACACAAGTTTGAGTCCTGGTCCTACCGCTGCCTGTTTGGAGTTTTCTTCTTCTCCCTGTGTCTGCTTGGGTACTCCAGTTACCTCCTACATTCAAAACGTGTTAGATCAGAAAAAGTTGGGACGGAATGGAAAATGCAAATTAAAAAATGCAGTGTTCATACATTTACTTTGACCTTTATTTCTTGTGACAGTATGAACCAAGATATTTCATGTTTTGTCTTGTCAAATTCATTTAACTTGTTAATAAACTTCCAATTCTGCATTTCAGGTAAGCAACACATTCCAAAAAAAGTTGGGACGGTAAAGCATTTACCATTTTCATTTTGCCATTCCTTTTCACAACACTTAAAATACGTTTTGGTACAGAGGATACCAAGCAATTTAGTTTTTCAGGAATATTTTGTCTCATTCTTCCTTCAAACACGTTTTAACACGTTGTTGCATTTTTCGTTTCAAAGTTCTCCACACATTCTCTATTGGGGACAGGTCAGGACTGCAGGCAGGCCAGTCCGGTACCCGTACCCTCTTCTTCTGCAGCCATGTTTTTGTACTGTGTGCATCATGTGGTTTTGCATTGCCTTGTTCATAAATGTATGGACATTCTGGGTAACAGCTTGTGTTGCTCTAAAAGTGTACTCTTCTGCATTAGTGCTGCATCACAGAAGTGTAATTGACCTTTACCAAGGGCCCTGACCCGACCCCATACCATGACAGATCTTGGCTTTTGGATTTGTTCCTGATAACAGTCTGGATGGTCCTTTTCTTTTTTGGTCCAGAGCACACGGTGTCCATTTCTTCCAAAATAGATGTAGAATTCTGATTCATCTGACCACAATACACATTTCTACTGTGTGATGTTCCATCCTAAATGCCTCTGAACCCAGAGAAGTTGACGCCGCTTCTGGACATGGCTAACAAAATGCTTCTTTTTTGCACAGTAAGTTTTAAGTGGCATTTGTGAATGTAACTCTGCATTGTTGTGTGTGCTTGATAAAGGTTTGATAGTAATCCCTTGCCCATTGATTCCATCAGCCATTGATGGATGACGGTTCTTGATGCAGTGCCATTTGAGGGATTGAAGATCATGGACATTCAGCTTAAGCTTGTGCCCTTGGTCTTTACGCACTGAATTTCCTCCAGATTCCTTGAATCAGTTAATGATATTATGCACCGTAGGAACAAGTTTGAAGATTCTTCCAATCTTTCTTTGAGGAACATTGTTTTCATGCATTTGTTGACAAACTGACAAACCATTTTTGCTCCTCAGAGACTCGGCCTTTCCTGGATGCTGCTTGACATCACCTGTTTGAAATCACCTCATTATTTAGTTTTTTCTGTTGTTGTTGTTTTTTTGTTTGTAAGTTTGTTTGTTTTTTACCTCATTACTATCCCTGAATTGCTCCCTTATCTCCCCTTTTTTGGAATGTGTTTCAGGCCTCAAATGAAGTAATTGATGTTTATTAACAAATGAAATGAAGTCTACCAGAAAAAACTTGAAATATCTTTGGGTTCATACTGGCTGCAAAGTCAAAGTAAATGTAAGAAACAATGTGTTTATTTGTTATTATTATTATTATTATTATTTATATTTTCCATACTGTCTCATTTTATCTGATTTGGTGGTAGTAACTGAGTGAGTGAGGTTTGCATGTTGTGATTAAACATGAATCCACATACAGTCTTAACTACTCGATGGTTCAATAAAGTATGCATAAATATTTGGATAATGTGCAAATGTAGCTGAAGCTATGCTCACTGTCCTGCACTGTCCACCAGTCCACAGAAGCCTGCCCAGTTGAAAAGCCCAGAGAGTCCTGCCCAGTCCAATTTCACTGAGAATCCTGACCATTCCATCCTTTCCAGTCCAAATGTACTGTCAGTTCTCTCAAGAGTTTAATCCAGTCCAAGAGTCCACACAGTCCAGTACAGTCATGTGTACTGAGGTCTATCCAATCTAACCCCCAGAAAGTCCTGTCCAGTCTATAAGCCTAAAGAATCCTGTCTATTCCAAGTGTCCATAATTATGTTAATCTAACCCTCCAGAGTCCTGTTCTTTCCAAGGTCAAGTCTCATCCAGTCCAACGATCCAGAGAGCTCTGTCTAGTCCAAGTTCTCAGAAAGTTTTGTCCATTCTTTGAGCCCAAAGAGCCCTGTCTATTCCAAGTGTCCAGAGAGCCCTGTCCAGTCAAAGAGCTCAGAAGAAAAAAATCCATAGAAGGTCCTGTCTAGTCCAATAACCTATAGAACTCTTGTCTATTCATAGTGCCCTGAAGATCCTGTCCAGTCCAAAGATTCCAGAGAGACCTGTCCAGTCTAAAATACCAGAGTGTCCCATCCATTTCAAATGCTATAATGGTTTTACCTGTTCAAAGTCTAGTCCAATCCAAGAATCCACAGAGTCCTACCCAGTACAACAGTCTATCGAGTCACTGAATGTCCTTTCTTGTCAAATGATGGTCTTGCTGACCATTGGAGGTCATTGAACCTTCAGTTTTGTCATCCTGGCTGTATGGGTTTCCTGAATGTCCAGATAACTTGGCTGGCCCACTAATTTATGGACTTTAAGAACCAACCCACCTGAATTTAGTTTTCCTGACCTTTTGTGAAATGCAGAGGACGTCCCTGACCATAAATTGGTTTTAAACTAAAATAAAATGATATTATACAGTATATGATCTCTAATTCAATCAGGTAATCCAAAAGAGTAGGCACACTATTCTGTAAAATGGACCTGCTTCCTACTAGAAATCGCATAAAACATCCACTCATGCATGCCTGATTTCTTTTCTATTTTTGGGTCTTCGCTCTGTATATACAGTTTTCCCACCAGACTTAAGGTCAGTTACTTGACAACATCCGTGTTCCAGAGAGAAACCGAACTCCTGCATTAACTGGAATTATTGGGTAAGGAGAAAACACATTAACAAAGCAGGGACATCGAATGTGACACAAAACAAAGCCTTCCAATTACAATGTACTTTCTCAAGTGTTTTCTGATGAAGGGTATTAAAATGTGTGACTACCTTCCATGCAGGGTATGTATTGAGTTGCAGAGGGGTGGGAGGGGATGAATGCTTAATCCTGAGTTTATTTCCTCATGCTATTCAAAGTAGGAGACTGGGTCTGAGTATAAAAGCCATGACCAGAAGAAGACTTTAACATTCATAATGCGAGACTACTGGGTACAGGGGGTGTCACGCAGCATGGCTTGGCATGGTGCACTTTTAGGACTTTGGGTGCTCCTTTTAGGTACGTACTTGTCTTTGATTTTGTGTGTTAAAGCAGCTTATTTTAATAAATTCATATTAAATCACATGAAGAGAGAATTAAAATAGTGTTTATTCGAAGCAACTTGTAGTTGCAGTTCAGGGTTAAGGGCCTAGCTCAGGGGTCCAAAAAGTGGTCCAAAACATACGAGCAATAGCATTAACATAGCATTAATCTAATAGTATGGGCTTCCACACAAACATTTGCTTTATAAATACTGCCTAAGACAAAAAATACTGCAAATTAACATTTGCAAATTAGTGAAAATGTTTTTTACAGAGGCTCAGTGGGTAGCACTGTTGCCTCACAGCAAGAAGGTCCTGGGTTTGATCCCAGGTGTCTGAGTGATTTTACTCTGGGTACTCCGGTTTTCCCCTACAGTTCAAAGGCATGTGTGTTAGGTTAATTGGTGTTTCCAAAGTGCCCTTAGTGTGTGTGTGTGTGTGTGTGTGTGTGTGTGTGTGTCTGTCTGTCTGTCTGTCTGTCTGTCTTTGTGTGGGTGTATGTGCCCTATGATGGACTGACGCTATGTCTAGGGTTGTTCATGCCTTGCCCTCTCTATCACCAGTTAGCCACTGGCTTTCCTAAAATTAGAAACTTATAAAAATTAGAAACTTATATCAGCTCATATGTTTATTTTTCATCTTCCAGGTAAATTTTGCACCGTTTCTGCAGAACAAAGTAGTAAGTATTACATTTAGTACTAATCATTAATAGCACTTAGAAATGGATATACTGACTTGTGCAAAGTGTGAAGCTTAAATTAAGAACTCTTTATTAGGAAAGGGAGATTTAAAGCTGTTGTACTGGATCATTTCACTGTATGGATTCTCATCTTTTCCAGATGAGTGCAAGACCTTTGGCAGTGGGGTCATTCAGATGTTCAACAAGACCATGTTCCATCTTAATTCCACATGCTCTGTCACCATGACCAAATTCTCTCATGCCAAAGTCGAATGTGAGATCTCTGTGCAGCGAGATGCTACAGGACTTATCAAGACAGTAAAAATTTCGGTGAATAAAATTGTGACCATCATTCAGAATGATTCGATCACTGTGGAAGGAAAGAGGTAATATCATATAATATATATCTTGGTATATTAATATTAGTGTATATATATATATATATATATATATATACTATATATATATATATATATATATATATATATTCTATATATATACATACCATATACATATGGTAATTACTAATATGTTATTAATGCTTTACTGAAAAGTTATACAGTAATGATGTTAACATTCAATAAAAACTGAGGGTCTGTTGCATGAAATACCAATGAGTGTAATACACCCTGTGTTTCCACCTGGCCAGAGGCTCTTGAGTTTCAGCACTCTAAGGAGTGAAAGCTTGGCCCTGAATGTCACATGATGCAGACCAGGGGTGCTCCCCCCCCTCATATTACAGTGTGGTGCTTGAAAGTTTGTGAACCCTTTAGAATTTTCTATATTTTCTGCATAAATATTGACCTAAAACATCTTCAGATTTTCACACAAGTCCTAAAAGTAGGTAAAGAGATAACCCAGTTAAAACAAATGAGACAAAAAATATTATATATTGGTCATTTATTTATTGAGGAAAAATAATCCAATATTACATATTAGAAAGTTGGCAAAAGTATGTGAACCTTTGCTTTTCAGTATCTGGTGTGATCCCCCCTGTGCAGAAATAACTGCAACTAAACGTTTCCTGTAAATGGTGATCAGTCCTGCAAAATGGGCTTGGAGAATTTTATTTCTTTCTCTTTCCCTTCTTTTCTTCGTACAGAACAGCTTCAGCTCTGGGATGTTTGGTGGGGTTTCTCACATTTAGCTGGCTTGCTTCAGACCCTTCCACAACATTTTCCATTGGATTAAGGTTCAGGACTTTGACTTGGCCATTCCAACCAAAACATGACTTTATTCTTCTTTAACCATTCTTTGGTAGAATGGTTTGTGTGCTTAGGGTCGTGTCTTGCTGCTGCAGATGACCCACCTTCTCTTGAGATTCAGTTTCATGGACAGATGTCCCTGACCATTTTCCTTTAGGAATTCTCTGATATCATTCAGAATTCATTGTTCCATCCATGATGGCAAACCGTCCTGGCCCAGATGCAGCAAAACAGGCCCAAACCATGAGCACTACCACCACCATGTTTCAGAGATGGGATAAGGTTTCTTATGCTGAAATGCAGTGTTTTCCTTTCTTCAAGCATAACGCTTTTTTTTTATTTAAAGCAGAAAGTTCTTATTTTGGTCTCATCTGTCCATAATACATTCTTCCAATAGCCTTCTGTCTTGTCCAGGTTGATCTTTAGCAAACTGCAGATGAACAGCAATGTTTTTTTTGGAGAGCAGTGGCTTTTCTCCTTGCAAACCTGCCATGCACACCATTGTTTTTCATTGTTCTTCTGATGGTGGACTCATGAACATTAACATTATCCAATGTGAGAGAGAGCCTTCAGTTGTTTAGAAGTATCCTGGGGCCCCTTTGTGACCTCGCTAACTACTATTACACGCCTTGCTCTTGGAGTGATCTTTGGTTGGTCGACCACTCCTGGGGAGGGTAACAATGGTCTTGAAATTTCCTCCATTTGTACACCAATCTGTCTGACTGTGGATTGGTGGAGTCCAAACTCTTTAGAGATGGTTTTGTATCCTTTTCCAGCCTGTTGAGCATCAACAACTCTTTTTCTGAGGTCCTCATAAATCTCCTTTTTTTGTGCCTTGATACACTTCCACAAACATGTGTTGTGAAGAGCAGACTTTGATAGATCCCTGTTCTTTAAATAAAACAATGTGCCCACTCACACCTGATTGTCATCCCATTGACTGAAAACACCTGACCCTAATTTCACCTTCAAATTAACTGCTAATCCTAGAGGTTCACATACTTTTGCCACTAACTAATATGTAATATTGGATCATTTTCCTCAATAAATAAATGACCTAGTATAATATTTTTGTCTCATTTGTATAACTGGGTTCTCTTTATCTACATTTAGGACTTGTGTGAAAATCTGATGATGTTTTAGGTCATATTTATGCAGAAATATAGAACATTCTTAAAGTTTCACAAACTTTTAAGCACCACTGTAGGTGCAGTATTAAAAACCAGTATATTTTTGGTCATAACCACTAAACTTTTTCTGTTATTATTAATTTTGATCATTGTTTACTTTGACCTTCTTTTTTAGCATCACTGTCCCGTATGACCACATGTATCAGAGCGTGTATAAATACGGCATCTACACCCAGCTTAAAAGCAAAGTGCTGCCTCTTTACATCACCTGGTACAGTGTGTCTGGGGGAGTTACTTCACTTTGGGTGAGTATTATAATAAGTAAGAAATGTTTCCATACAAGCTATTCAGGTCTGCATTAGTGTCCAAAAGAAAAGGATTCATTTGGGACCTGCTATAATTCTGACCTCTGATTTGATTGTGTAAAACGTACCAAAACCCAATTTGAATGGCCTGGATTGCCTTGTTATAGGGGTCTAATGGAGTTTTCAAATAAGCAAACTTTTTCTGGGATTGTCTCCAAAGCTGCTTTGTTTATCAGCTTATTGTGATTATAGTTATCCAATATTTGATTCGCACATGCCACGCTTGACCACTGGGAAAAACCATTCCTCTGTTGTCACCAATATGTACTTACAGATCCACGTGATTCATGATCGATAGCAGGGGTGGAAGAGCGAAAGATTACCATACATCCACCATGTTCTTTTATTAACAACGTGTTTATTCAGTCTTTTTTTCTAGTCTTTAGATCTAGACAGCTGATAACTGCACAGATCAGTTTGGGAGGAGAGAGCAAAGTGAAGATTTACGCAAATTTGAGAAATAGTCCGTGATTGACGATTGCTTCTGTGACGCGAAGCTCATGAAGTCCAGTCTGCCATGAATAACAACAAATTCATTATAAGACAAGTCTGTTCACTCCACCGCCATCTTGATAATGCAGTTATTTCCAGTTAAGATCAGACCCTTATCTCTTTGAATGGGGAGAGACCTATATATCCGAAACTAAAAGAGAAATTAATGTTTAAAATGCATATTTAAAATCGCTGGTATGATCTGGTATAATCTGATATAATTTACTTCAGCTAACACAGAATCATTTGTAAGGTTATTCTGGCTACTGCGCATGTGCGTCCCACCACTACAATGGGGCCAAGTAGAATTTCATTGCTGACAATACAACTGTTACATTTGTGGACACCTTATGAAGCTTTTCCATGAATATCTGGACAGCTAAATAACCCATAAACGTAAATACCTGAAAATCTAAAGACAAGTAGCCATAAATATATGGACAGCTGTATGTGTTTTAAAATGAAATGTCGTAGTAACACCCCAGTAACCACGAAACAATGAATTACCAACCACATAGCAACAGCCTAGCAGCTACTTAGCAACACCATAGCAACAGCCTAGCAACCACGTAACAGTTATTAACTGGCTTTGACAAGTCAAATTATTAAAGTTTTATCATGAACTTTACGTCAATCTAGTTGTATTTGTGTTGTTTATGTTTATAGGTCAAGCTGGATCTGCTTTTGGAGGACAGTATGACTGGGATGTGTGGAAGTCAGAGCAATTTAGGTTAGAATCAAGATTGTTATTGTTATTTTTATAAATAAAGTAACTTTTATTTTTGTAAAATGATTTTTATTAAAAAATGTCTTTGCATTATTATTGTTTTTGTTGCCACTGGTGTTCATAATATTATTACTATATTTGTACAGAAACTCGAGCAAAACTTGAAACTACTAACATCATCTCTGATGGAACATGTATGACTAGAGATTCCCAGTCTGTTGGCGATGAAGTAAGTATGTGCACCAAAACCAGTGATGCCATTACTTTTATGCTTTTACACTAAATGTTTTACTATTATATAATATTAGTAATGACTAAATAATTATTGAAATAAATCAAAGTAAATTAATTGAATAAAAAATACAACAAATGATATACAGGCAACAGCTCTCCTGCAACCCTGTCCAGTATCAAGTGGACAAGAAAGTGAATGAATGAATGAATGAATGAATGAATGAATGAACGAAATTATTAATTCAGTGTTACTGTGAAAACCTTAGAGACATTTCAGCTTTATTTTCCAGAGTTGCAAGGAGTTCTCCTCTCAGGCCAGGGAGTGTCTGGGTACGAAAAGATCAACTTTTACGCAGCTCTGCATGCAAAGCATAATCAAAAACATGAACAAAGACGTGAAGTGTGCATTTTATGAGGACTTCATCAGACCGTGTAGTGGTACAGCCAGAGGACCTCCCATCACCCGGTCCTTTCTGAGAAATATAGTGTCATGTGGTGAGTAACAGTGCTTTCCTAAATTTCCAAATAAAGAGCAAACAAGAAATAATACATGATTTGAACTTATCTGCAGATGATCCCAAATGCCAGAAAAGTCTGACATACGTTGAAGAAGGTCCAGCTTTTCCTCCAACCTGTTCCAGCCCTCAGGTGGACAGACAGTTTCTTACCAGCACCTGTGTGCTTCCAAAAGGTACATATTAAATCAGATTCTTTATCACATCACCAGCAACCAGATTTTTGTTTGGTTTGATTTTTATGTCCGAGGTTACAGTACTTCATTGGTGACCAACACCAGCATTGCAAATCCATAATCATACAATTAATTACAGTGACCCTGACCAGGAAAAGTGAGATTAAAGTGTGCAGAATAAAGAAGAAGTCTACTGTTTCTAAACTCATTGTCTCATGGAATTTTGACCAATGATTGAATTCCAGATAAAGTTACCTCTCTCTCTCTCTCTCTCTCTCTCTCTCTCTCTCTCTCTCTCTCTCAGGTATGGTACTGAATGATCGAGTTACAAACTACCCCCCTATTAAACTGGAGGACTGTCCGTGTGTGTATGGGGGTGAAACCTATGCACCGGGTTCCAGACGCAGCTCAAAGTGTCAGACTTGGTGAGATCATATATGCAAAGCTCATATATTCTGCCCTCAAGTTGTTTTATATACAGTGGTACCTCGTTTCTCATCATTAATTCGTTCCAGAAGGCTTGTCGAGAACCGAAAACGATGAATACCGAGCAGATGTTTCCCATAAGATATAATGTACATTGAATGAATTTGTTCAAGACTCCAAGAAAATCCACACTGTATACGGCATTATATGCATTAATGGAATTGTATAGTACAGGTGCTCCCTGATTTATGAAGGGGATATGTTCCGATAAATCCATCATATGTTAAATGCATCATGAACCAAGGAGATTAATATAGTCTATACTCAGTTTTGTGCGTGAACGAGTTCAAAAGAACGCGTTCATTGAACACGCTCATTTTTTCGTGAACGTTGAACTGAACGCAACACATTTTTTAATAAAGAACTTGAATGTGAATTAGTTCACATTATGTGTCATGAACGGCAGACATCACTGTAAATGAACGTTGGAATTAGTTTTCCATTGAAAACTGAGTGACATCTGTTTTCTCTTTTGAAACGCAACGAGAGAAAGTTCCTCTCTCCTGTATTCTCACTTAAATCATGTATCACCAGACAGAAATGGTTTGACATTGTGTGTGCAATGCATTGCGGGCAACGTAGTGTCCGGCTGAGACTAGTTAACATACTGGCTAGTTAATAACATACTGGCTTCCGCACGACGTTACCCGTGATGAATTGCGGCAGAACGTGGTAGGCATAGCAACGCCGCGTACACAATTGCAGTGTCATGAGCGAATGTCTACAATGTCAAAGAATGTATAGCGATTTCTAGCTTGTAGTGTGAAAAAAGTATTTATTTGAATATCTCACGAAAAAAGTCAAATGAACTGAACTTTGAACTAGTTCAGAATTAAAATTGTGAACTTTGAACGTGAACTGTTCACTTTGAGCATGTATGAACTGAACTTGAACTAGTTCAGAAAAGCTGTGAACTGGCACAACACTGTCTATACTGTAATAATAGGGGAGCTGACCTTATTGTTTAAAACATTTATTCATTAACCTACAGTTGGCCAAAATCATTAACAGAAAGCTTATTTTATAGTACAGTGCTGAATACCTCATGTAATTTAGTGAGTTATGGACTGAAAGTGAAATGTAAAAACTCCCCAGTGGCACTGCTGTGTGACTAACACAGTGCATAGAGAATCAGACGGACTACAGTCTATAATTGTAGAATTATAAAATACGTCCATATAGGAAGTGGAAATGTTAGAATGGCCAGTGAGTGTAGAAACAAGGAGGTGTACCTAATAAAGTGATTGGTGAGTGTATATAATAAATGGATTGTGCTTTATTTATTGTCATACCTTTGTTTTATCTTAGTGACTGCACCATGGGTGAATGGTCATGTTCCTCTAACACGTGTCCTACTCGGTGTGTCATCGAAGGCTGGTTTGTCAGTACCTTTGATGGTAAACAGTATACTTTGCCTGGGAAATGCACCTATGTAGCTGCAAGGGTAAGCAACATGGTTATTACGAATTATTATTAAATGTTAAACTTGATTCGCACCTCCTCTATCGATATGCAGGTACAAGTTGCTTTCAGTGCATGAGGCTTCCTCTAGTACTGGAGAAATAGTAATAGTAGGGTAACAGTACATCCAAACTGATCACACCGATCTTATTTTATGGGTGAAACATGCAGGACAGTATGTACCACCAGACAATGCAAAACTAATGGGCCACCCACCCTGTAGCTGCTAATTACAGCTCATTGCTATGTAATTAAATTCCAAATAAAACAAACAAATTTACAAAACATGTCTTCAATAAAACGTTACACAGCGTAGCAGCCTTTTGCAGGAAGGCTGTTAAGTAGGACTCATTATACTAAAGACTCGAGGATCTACTCAGACTTGGGCTTTACAGACTCATCTCGAAGTCACAGACCTGGGACTCCATTAGAAAGTCAGGACAGGCAGATGAGGCAGTACCTCACCTTTTATATTCCAATAGAAAAAAAAACCAAATTCAGTTATATGTGTCTGATGTGTTATGAATGCTAATTCTCTATGATTCTGATTATTTTTATTCATTCGGCTGTAATTCCTGGTAAGGCACGATGAGGTCTGGGGTAGCCTAGTGGTGAAGGTACTAGACTCTGGACCAAAAGATCCAGGGTTCAAATCCCACCTCTGCCAAGCTGCCACTGTTGGGTCCTTGAGCAAGGCCCTTAACCCACAATTGCTTGGATTGTAAGGTTGTATCAATTGTAAGTCGCTCTGGATAAGGCATCTGCTAAATGCTGTAAATGTAAATGTAAACGATGGAGTGCAGAAGCTGAGTGGTCTGCCCCACCACGGATTGTGCAATCGCATTAAAATCCCATTAAAATCCCATTAAAATCCCATTGCCTGTGACTACTTGTGTGGATATCACCTATATGCTGTTTGTAGATCTCTTATTTGCATGTCATCGTCTTCCATGGTCTAGGTAGTTTATTTAACATGTGTGTAAAAGATATTTAGACTTGTTGCTATCGATAAAACTGCAATAAAACAAGTACCATGAGAGTCAGCCATTACCTTTGCCGCAATGCTGGAGACCCAGGTAATGAAGACGCTCCCATATTTAAATGAATCTGAACTTTATTGACAGCAAAACCTATCAATGTAAAATGTAACAGGTTCTTTCTTGGTCCATCCCACATCTTTCCACCAAGTGATAATGAAAATCATGCTTAGAAAATCATGCTTGTCTCAGATTCACATGGTAGAGACACAACTAGGACTCACATACTAGAGACTCGAGACCTGGACTTGCATGCTGAAGAATCAAGGCTGTACTCAGACTCACACTTGCACGTCGCAGGTTTGAGACCCGACTCAGACCCTTTCAAGACTAGATTCAGACTTGCACACTAGAGACCTGATAATCGACATGGATTTGCACTGCATGAGACTCACAACTGGACTCAGACTCAAAAGCTAGGGACTCAACACCCTAGAGACGTGACATAAGTACGGGTACCTCACATGGTCAAGCAGCAAAAATTAAATTAGAGTTAAAATATTACCTTGCTTAGTTTTATAGCCCTAGTATTAAATCCTTTTAAATTCCTATTAAATTCCAAAATTATATTGGATGTAAATGCATTTTTAATCCGGTGTATGCTTACCGTTGTCTCTCATATGATTTCACAGGGTCTGAACTGGACTGTGACCATCACGCCCGCTGCCACTGCCACTATAGAAAAACTCGATCTGGAGGTGTATCAGGTTGGTTCTTCCATTTCTGTAATCCATTATAATGAAAGGCTGATGTTGATTGAATTCCGAAATGTGATGACTGATCTTCCTTCTGGTACAGGAACGTTACACCTTCTCTCTAAACAGCGTAAAGCTAGGGGAACATCAAATCACCGATCTGTCAAAGACCGGTAGGTTCAGTACAGAATATCATTCGTAGTCATTCCTACAGTTCAGCCAAAAACATTACTAAAGTTCATCTGCTGTTATTTAAAATGCCTTAATTCATATAGAAATTACTTTACATATTGCAAAAAAACCCATCTCTGGCATGTGGAGGGTTACATACTTAATTTCTCACGTTTAGAGGTCTCAGGATGTGACATGTGAAATTTACATTTATGTCATTTAACAGACACCTTTATCCAGAGAAGCTTACAAACGATACAATATTACAGTCTAAACAATTGTGGGTTAAGGATCTTGTTCAAGGACCCAACAGTAGCAGCTCAGCAGAGGTGGGATTTGAACCCTAGACTTTCTGGTTCATATTCCAGCTTTCCTTATCATATTCAGAGTGTTTTTTTCTTGTCACGGTTGCTGTAAGCTTGTTCAGATGTGGCTGTAGTCCTAGATAGTTCTAAAGCTGCTTTGAGACAATGCTATATTGTAAGTGCTATAAAAATAATTGTGACTTTGACAATGGCACGGATTTAATCTAAATTTTGTACACAGCTGATACATGGAATTAAGGGACTGGGGTGGAATCAGTTAAGATATTGGACTATAGGATTATAGGACTGTAGGATTGTGGTGGCTTAGCAGTTAAGGTACTGGACTGTGGTTCAGAAGGGCACAAATCCCATCTCTGCCAAACTGTCACTGTTTGGTCCTTGAGCAAGACCCTTAACCCACAATTTTTTGGTTTGTGAGAATGTATCAGTTGAAAGTTGCTCTGAATAAGGTTTGCTACATGAATAAATGACTAAATGTTAGGTCCTGCATCCAAGACCCTGCCAAACTCCCAGTGTTGGGCTCTTGAGCAAGGCCTTTAAGCCACTATTGCTTGCATTGTACATTGTAAGACTGAATCAGTTGCAAGTCGCTCTGGATAAGAGCATGTGCTAAATAACTACATGTAAATCTGAATTAAATATTAGTTGTTGAAGCCACATTACATAGCTATAAGGTTTGATAACAGTCGTCATGAAGTCCAGAGCAAATTTTAGTTCATCCATCACTCCATGCACTTTCTTCCATAAGTCCATCATGACTGTGTCCATACACAGAGCTTTTACCCACGTCCACCATTCTTATACATATGTCTGAAACATTTATTTGCTTTTCAGATCATGCTACAGTCTTCTGGCAGTCCTCCATGTTCATCCAGGTCCAGACATCTTTCGGCATGAAGATGCAAGTCAGAGTTTCTCCAGAAATTCAAATGTACTTGTATTTGCCACCGACGGTCCAGTCCAAAGGTATTTTCACACCAAATGGTCAAACAACAACGTTCACCTGTTGTGTTCATGTTCATCACACACAAAACGTATTTTGATAAAATGTTGTAAATGTACATGATTGCAGGTCTCTGCGGAACAAACAACAACAACACAGATGATGACTTCACTACCAGCAGTGGGATTGTAGAACATTCTGCACAGCCTTTCGCTCTTTCCTGGTCAATACAGGACTGTTCAAGTGCTCCTCTCATATGCATAAACACTGACATGGGTACAGCTCTTATATTTACTATATACAAATATACAACACTTCATATGAGTCATGCATAATGTATTAAGAAGCATTATTAATACCAGTGTACAATCGCTTTATCTATAAGTAGCTAAAACTTTATGACCACCTGCCCAATGTGCTGTTGGTCCTGCCAAAAGGGCTCTGACCCACCAAAGCATTGGCACTACAAGACATCTGAAGTTGCCGAGTGGTATCTCGCACCAACATGAGAGCAGCAAATCCTTTAAGTGCTTGAATCTGATTATTCAAGTGGTCATGTAAACAGCATACTCCAATTTCCCAGATCAGATTAAGGTCTGGAAACTGGAGGTTGAAATAAGAGAGCTGGATTTATCTCAGTAATCAGATTTCTCAACCCATGTATCCCCATGAATCGACTTTCTCAGTCTGCACATGCACACTAGTGTAAGATGACACGGTTGCCAGATCTACTTATTCTAACAGACTTTTTTTGGGCTTTTTTCATGAGTCATATAAACCGGATTACCCAAGAGCATTTAAACTCATTGATTAGATTACTGACAAAATCTGATATTTTAAGTGTGGGAATATGTAGTATCCTGCTCTTAGAGGTCACTGCCATTGGAGAGCAGCATTGCCACGAGTGATGTTTAGGTAGAGGGCACGTGTCTAACTGACATCCAGATGAATGCCCGCAGCTTTGTGATGGTTGCCCAGATGATCACACTCAATCCACTGGCTACTTTACTACCAACGGTGCATGCTAGTGCCCTCAGTTTCTCAGATAAACAGTGCAGCCATACCCAACTGTCCAACAGAACACACTAGACCAGCTCACTTTCTTCCCTTGCCCCAATTCCCAGTTCTGACCCTTGTATGCCCATTGTGGGACTGTGGTAGCCTAGCGGTTAAGCTATTAGACTATGAACCATAAGGTCTAGGGTTCAAATCCCACCTCTGCCCAGCTCAAGGGTCCTTGAGAAAGTTGCTGAACCCAAGAGACTGTTAGACTGTATCAGTTGTAAGTTACTCTGGATAAGAGCGTCTGCTGAATGATATAAATGTTGGTGCTTTTGACATCGGACAACAGATAATGTGATGAGCTCCCTTGAACAGTCCATACTCAGCAGGGGGAGCTGCACTATGTGTTGTGACACATTCGTCCCATAACCAGCATGTACTGTAGTACAGTAGCCCTTGTGTCACTCCGTCAGAAGGGATGGTCTTTATTTCCTTCATGCATCAATGGACAAAAACGCTGTACCATCGTGATTTGTCCCTTCTCGGACCACTGTACTCAACACTGCTGACCAAGAGCACCCCACAAGCTCTTTTTTTTTGTTTTTTTGTTAAAATCACTAGTCCTGAACATTTCTCCCATATTCAACTACGAGAACCAACTTGCTGTTAAATATATCATAAAGCTTAACATGTGCAGTTGTAGCAAGAATAATCAGCCTTATTCCTTATTCAATCTTTGACTGGTCATAGTGTTTTGGCTCATCAGTGTATATACACCACATTGTGAAGCTTGAATATATGACGTTTGATGCTCATGATATTGTTCTTCCAAAACCCTTTCTTTACTTGCTAATAATAATTTTTAAAATACTCTTTTCACATAGAGATCTTTGCCGAAAAGAAGTGCAGCCAGTTGACCAATACTAGTGGTTTGTTTGCCCGTTGCCATGACTACGTGCCTATGAACATCTATTTCACTGTAAGAACCGATTTCATATTGAAATTCTACTTAACGTCGTGTTAAAAAAATGTACTGCAGCTCTAAATATACTAATGAACTTTACAGGCCTGTGTTCAGAGAACCTGCCAGTCCAGCACTGAGCCTCAGGAGCAATTGTGTGTCAGCTTAGCCAACTACGCTAAAGCCTGTGCAGGTCAGGGTGTCAACATTGGGGACTGGAGAGCAGAGACAGGCTGCCGTGAGTCTTCCTATTAATATATTATTGTTTTTTTACTTTTCTTAATATAGAAAAAAATTCAGATCTGTGGTAGCCTAGCGGGTAAGGTACTAGACTATGGACCAGAAGGTCTAGGGTTCAAATCCCACCTCTGCAAAGCTGCCACTGTTGGCTCCTTGAGCAAGGCCCTTAACCCACAGTTGCTTGGATTGTAAGACTGTACCAATTGTAAGTCGCCCTGGATAAGGGCGTCTGCTAAATGCTGTAAATGTAAATGTAAATGTAAGATCAGATAGCAGGCATTTTCCAGCTTTAGTTTAGTTTCATTTATTTACATATTTAATACTCACTATCAAACTGGTGTGAACTGGTGGGACTGAAATTGATGTATTTTTTTTCTTATATCACACAAAATTCAATAATTAAATGCTTTTGTTGAATACATTAATTAGCAATTATCTATAAGGAAAACTATATAGTTTGTAATAGTAATTAATATACATACTTTATAATATATTAACTATTATAAATGAGTGTGAACAGTTTAAATCCTAAATCACAATTAAGATCATTTAAGAATTTTCAACATAAAGTATGTAGAAACGTTAAGTGCAATAATGTAACTAAAACAACTGTTAGTTAGGTTTTTATAATTCATTTCTATTTTTATATTATTTAAAATGAATGTTATGTTACAGTATATTGTATTAGAAATTTAGATTATTAGCTATAATGCATTGCATTACATTGTATTATATTATATTAATCATTACAAACTATTCATTCAAGCTTTCATGCGCATACCAGCTTTAAAAAAACTCATTTATTTTTATTTTTAAGAAAAAACAATACTATCAATAGATAACCATTACTACAATAATTATTTTAAGTTCTAATTCATTGTTTGTTTGTTGTTTATTCATTTATTTAACGTCGCTATCAGCATCAGTGGCCATGTTCAGCGACACACACAAGGTTACATCCATACACAAGGTTATCTCAAGACAAGTCACTCATACACTCAAGTCAATGCCAGTTCAGTGTAGTCAATTAACCTAACATGCATGTCTTTGGACTGTGGGAGGAAACCGGAGTACCCGGAGTAAACCCACGCGGACACGGGGAGGACATGCAGACTCCACACAGAAAGGACCCAGGCTGCTCCACCCTGGGATTGAACCCAGGACCTTCTTGCAATTCATTCTAATTAAATCTTGTTTTTATATTGGTGCATAAAGGGGGTTGGGTGATAATTGACTTTAAATAGATTTTTGTTTCACTGTGTTATAACATTAAAGGAATAATAAGAAGACATACAGTTGGTTTAGTTCCAGATTAGCCTGATATGGAAAATAAAATCAATGTATGATAAACATAGTTTTGTTAAAAATAATTTTATAAAATATTTTTCTGCACTTTTGATAAATTTGGTGCAAAATAAATGGTGTATTTTGACTGTTCATTAAAAAAAAATGCATCTCTTTCACAGCTCAGACCTGCGAAGGTAACCTGGGATTCAGTTATGCCATGCAGGCGTGTAACCGTACGTGTCGCTCTCTGTCGGGATCTGATCCCACCTGTGACGTGGTGGACGACCCAGTGGAAGGGTGTGGCTGCCCACCTGGTACCCACCTAAATAATCCCCGCCAGTGCAGCACGAGGTCCCTCTGCCAGTGCCAGTACCCCGGGGGATGGGCTCCTCCAGGGCCTGTGGTCATCGATGGACGCCAGTGGTATGAGGAAGAAATATTTTACAAGTAGTAAAAATGAATAATTAAGTTGTTAGATATGTTATCAGGGAAAATACCATTGAGGCAGTAGTCACATTTTATTTCAATTATATATCAACTTTTTTGCAGCATTTGTGAAAATGGAAAACTCCAGTGTTCGGACGCTTGTGGTAAGATTATTTATTCCTGTTTTGAAATAACATTTTCAACTACTTCTAAAGAACTATTATTATAACTACATGTAAATGTTATTTCTATTAGTATATGAATATATTATATTTATATACTATTGCAATAGCACTATAGTAAATTACCATTTACTATTACTTTAACTAAATGCTATATACTATAAACGCTGATGATGCTTTACTGCAAAAAAAATGATCTTAGCAATTCAGTTTTTGACAGTTTTATGATTTATCATTTGATGTTTTAATGCCAGTTTTTCCTGGTCAGAGTTGTGGTGCTTATTCCTGGAGAAAACAGGGCCAGTTCATCACAGGACCAGCAGGGGTTGCAGATACAGTGCACAGGATGTTCCCTAAGCACAGAGTCTTTGCTATTTGCATTTGTTTCTCCGTTCTCTAGCCTATCAGACAAAAATCAAAAAGCCATTTTCATTTAAAACTTGTAGAAATACATAATGAATCAATGACTAAAATGATCGGCCAATGCAAAAATGAGTAAAACATGTCTAGACTTATCTTGAATTATCTTATATATCCATAATAATCTAATTACATATATTAGAGTAACTTAAATGAGTAAGGATACAGGTTTTCTTTTCAACCAGCCAGGAGCTACTCCAGACACAGCTTTGCGAAGAAGACAGAACACCTTACCACATTTCAATATACATTCATTCTCTCCATTCTCTCAATTTTACTCTTATTTTGTTCCTTGCAGATTGCCCCCAGGGAAAGATCTGTGTGCACTGTGCACAGACTCCAGTAAACACATACCAGAGGACATGTGACAGCCTGAGTAAACCATTTGTGAGTATTTTATTCTATTTTAGAAGGGAAACATGACAACAAAACATGTACAGAATATTGTTTCTCACAGTCTGAGAGTCCGTTAGATGTTTTTTTTTTTCGCAAAGGTGGGTTTTCATGTGTCTTTTATTGAGGAGAGGCTTCTGTCTGGCCACTTTGCCATAAAGCCCAGATTGGTGGAGTGCTGGAGTGATGGTTGACCTTCTTATTTAGTTTGGGATGGAGACCAATGTGCTCTTGGTAATTTTCAGTGCAGGAGGATTTTGTAGCCTTCTCCAGATCTTCACACAGTCCTCTGGGCTCTACAGGCAATTTTGTCCTCCTCATGGCTTGGTTTTTGCTCTGATATGCATTGTTAACTGTGAGCCCTTAAAAGACAGGTGTGTGTCTAGATGATGCATTTATCATCTACGCCACCCAAGGAGATTGGGTCCCTTTTTGAGTCTTGGTCCTCCCAAGGTTTCTTCCTCAAAACGTTTAGGGAGTTTTTCCTTTCCACTGTCGCCGTAGGTTTGTTCAATTTGGGATGGGCCGTAGATATTAGAAGATCATCTGAAATTGTAAAGCTGCTGTGAGACAATGCTTCATTGTAAAAAGCACTATATAAATAAATCTGATTTGACTTGACTTGTGTCTTTCCAAATCATGTCCAATCAACTGATTTTACCACAGGTGGCCTCCAATTAAGGTGTAAAAACATCTCAAAAATGAGCAAGAGAAATGGGATGCCCTCCCAGAGCTAAATTTCAAGCGTCATAGAATAGGGTCTGAATATATACAAAATGAAGGAATGGATATATAACCTGGTGTAAAAACGCTCAGCTTGAGAGACAAATATCACCTGAAGAAAAGGGATATAAACCAGGCAACTGAGCCACTCCATTTTGTATCCCAACTCAAATGAGGCCAGGTTTGCCTGTTAGCTGGATGGGGTTAGGGTTAGGGTTAGGTTAGGGTTGCAAGATAGCATGTTGGTTCCCAAGTTTGTGAATCATTCTTTCAGTTAAGGGCAAAACCACCCTGTTTCCAGTTAATGCCTTCATTCTACAATGCAGAAGTTCTGTTTCAGTCTGGTGCCAACTCTCTGGCGTGTAGCGTTGAATTCTGGGATTGAAGCTTCCACCTTCTTCGTTTCAGCGTTGTTGGGTTTGGGGGAGCTGCCTATGTGGTGGTGACATGACAAGCAGCCTCTAAATGTTTCTTGTTAAAGAGTCTTCGTATTCTTGCTTTAATAATTGTTGAATCTTTTTCAGTTGCAGAGCATGGATGTGCACTGCATCAGTGACTGTTACTGTCCGGAAGGTCAGTATGAGGACCATAACAGAAACTGTGTGACTCAGAAGAACTGCACATGTGAATTCAGCGGCGTGGTTTATGCCTCCGGAGAGAGTGTGGAGTCAAACTGTGAAACCTGGTGAATGGCTTCAAAATCAATCAATAAACTGTATATTATGTAAAAAAGCTTAGCTTACAAAGTACATTAAGTACTTTTTCGTCAGCATTGAGCATTCATATATGGTATGACATTTATTACAGCGCCCCCTGGAGCAGAGAGGTTTAAGGACCTTATTTACGAGTCGTACGAGTCGAGCAGTAGCAGATAAACATTCAGCCACCTGATTAGTAGCTCAAAGCCTTAACTACTGATAGATGTGTGTCTTAAAAACAATTGTAAATCCGTCATACCAGCATATATTCTCAAGATAAAATACAGTTATTGCAACGAATAAGGTTCTCTGAAGCAAATTGTTCTTACTTTGTTTGTAAAACACAAGGCATGAGGCAAAACATAAAGGCACACATATAAATTTTAAGAGGGACTTACAATTTAAGCTAAGAAAATACTTAGGGACTCATGACCCACGTTCTCTTGAGATTCTATTCACAGACAAATTTTCAGACAAAATTTTAAATTTGCTGGTATAATTCAGAATTCATTGTTCCATCATTGATGGCAAGGTGTCCTGGCCCAGATGCAGCAAAAACAGGCTGAAACATCAATACTACAACCACCATATTTTACAGATGGGATAAGGTTCTTATTCTGGAATGCAGTATTTCCAGACATAATGCTTCTCATTTAAATTAAATAGTTCTGTTTTGGTCTCATCCATCTACAGAACATTTTCCCAATAGACTTCTGATGGTGGACTCTGTGAGAAAGGCCTTTAGTTGCTTAGAAGTTAGCCTGGGTTCTTTTGTGAAGTCATAGACTATTACAGGCATTGCTCTTGGAGTGATCTTTGATGATCGACCACTCTTGGGGAGGGTAAGAGTGGTTTTTACCAATTTGCCTGACTGTGGATTGGTGGAGTCCAAAGCTCTTTAGAGATGGTTTTGAAACCTTTTCCAGCCTGATGAGCATAAACTCTTTGATTGAGGTCTTTATTCATGCCATGATACACTTCCACAAGTGTGTTGTGAAGATCAGGGGACGTATTCATAAAGACTCTTAGTTCTAAGAGCAGCTCCTAGTGATGAAATGCTAAGAAAAATCATAGAATTGTGGGCATTTCCCTCTTAAAGTTAGGAGTAGGTCCTAGTAGCTAGATCCTAGATCCACTGTCAAATGCTGGAAGTTGGAACATAATTTTGACAAGGTCTTGCAGTTCCTGAGCCTGTACACTAGCATGAGGTACAATAACTGACTGATATGCATGATTGTTCTCCTGACAGCACCTGCAGTGGAGGTCATTGGAACTGTAAGGGTAATCCATGTCCAGGAGTGTGTGAGGTGTTTGGAAATGGACAGTATAAGACGTTCGACTCTAAGTGGTATCGCTTTGATGGGCATTGCCAGTACACGCTAGTGAAGGTGAGATTTAGTTTAAAGGTACGATTAACAATAACCATCACTGGAATTTTGTTTTCATGATTGGAAGTATTCTCATTGAAACTAGCACTTTGAAGTGCGCCACAGACCCAACCCCATTACACGAGATGACCCTGTAACTCAAAAGTCCTGGGGAAGAGTTTCTTGTCAGAAGCTGGGACGAAACAGGCTGTGGACACTTACAGAGGGGCCAGCATAGGAACCAGGATAGCTCAGGGGTTAGAGCACTGGTGCGAGGTGCTCTGTTATCATATTACTTATGTCCAGTGAGGTGAGGTATGGGTTGCACTTTCAGTGGTGAGTTTCAGTGTCACACGTTCTATGGCCCACTTTCATTGTTTCAAGGGATGCCGATGCCTGGTTTGCAAGTCAGCAGCCCATTGAAATGGGACGGCATTACCTCTGGGAGGTTCCAATGGGTATTCAGGGTGGGAATTGGTGCTCCAGTTATGTATATGGCTTCTTCTGCCTCACCAGAGACTGCTGAGTTACAAGGCCCATTAGAATAATGCAGGCTGGGTCTGTGTCAGAAAACCAGGGCTGCCCCCTTACAGTTAGAGTTATTTTATAAACATATAGCAGTGTATGTATATATCTGCATGTTACAATGTGAATACTGGACCACTAACTTTAGCATAACCCCAGAATAAACAGTGGATAATGCTGCTTAAATGGTGTTTTAATGTATCTACAGTATATATTGATATGTCATTTTGTTTGCCAGGCAGGAGATTTTCTTGTTATATGAAAATACCCTTTAAACATTGTTGTGTGTGTGTGTGTGTGTGTGTGTGTGTCTCAGCCTCTCAGTGGGCTTTTTGAAATCAGATCAGAGAGTGTACCTTGTTGTGATGAAGCTCTGACCTGCTCTCGCTCCATCACAGTGGACCTCCAGGTAATTCAACCCCTCAATTGTGGGCCTTACAGAAAGAATACAGACTGTGATAATACTGTATGGATGAAACTTGTGTATTTAGTTTATATTTACACTATGGTACAATAAATGTTTCTTATAAATTCAGGAAAGACTTATCAGAAACTGTTAACTGTAAAGGACTGTGGACTGTGGTAGCCTAGCGGATAAGGTACAGGACTGTGGACCAGAAGGTCCAGGGTTCAAATCCCACCTTTGCCAAGCTGCCACTGTTGGGTCCTTGAGCAAGACCCTTAACCCACAATGGCTTGGATTGTAAGACTGTACCAATTGTAAGTCGCTCTGGATAAGGTCGTCTGCTAAATGCTGTAAATGTAAATGTAAATGTAAAGGGCTTCAGTGGCACACGAAACACTGGACTAGTCCTTGTTTGAAGTCCCCTTAACCCTCAGTATACTATAATTTTGTGTGTGTGTGTATATATATATATATATATATATATATATATATATATATATATATATATACTACAATTACACATAAGTGTAAAGTTTCCCAGGTAGTTTCCACCAAATCTTCCTCAGTTTTTAAGGTCTATGTATAATTTAGCTGAGACTATCTTTCTTATACCTGCTCTAACAGAACGAGGTGACTCTGACCCTACGAGATATGAACGTGACCCAGAAGCTCCTGCCTGACTGGAAGCTCCGTGCTCAGTCGCTCTACTCCGTGCACACCGTGGGTCTGTACATCATCATCTCTGTACCAGAACTGGGTCTCACTCTGACTTGGGACAAGCAGACCAGAGTGGAAATCGAGCTGGAGGCCAGGTGGAAGGTAAGTTTCTCAATCCCAGGCTTTCCCGAAAAGATTTTATGCCTGACTGATTGGTAATATGCTTGGGGTGGTTATGGGACATTAGCATTTTCTGACCACTGAACCTAAACAAACCAGGAAATGTTGCATTTAAAAGCATGCAGTGTGGAGAATTTCTATATTACATAACAAATAAGTAGGAGTATTTTTTTTATCAAAAGGTTCAAAATTAGTCTAAACAACATGTCTCAGGTGAGACTTTTCACACTTATCCCATCATTAAGTGGAAAGTGACCACCACTGACCATATGTGGGACTTAGAATAGTGGTTAAAGTACTGGACAATTGAACCAGAAGGTCCAGGGTTCAAATCCCGTCTCTGTCAAGCTGTTGGGTTCTTAACCTGCAATTAAGATTGTATTAATTTTAATTAAATAAGTATCTTTAATGTAATTAATTAAGATTGTGTAAATTACATGTCATCCATTTGGATGATGGACCATTCTCAGCAATAATGACACTG
The DNA here is from genome assembly GCA_025084515.1 of Ancistrus triradiatus. NCBI lineage: Eukaryota > Metazoa > Chordata > Actinopteri > Siluriformes > Loricariidae > Ancistrus > Ancistrus triradiatus. The sequence goes on from JAJAGP010000626.1 coordinate 66,222, forward strand.
TTATGGTGACGTGTGCAGTGCAGTAGTGTTACTAAGTGTTTTTAAACACTCATTATTATACATATACCTTGAAGATGCAGCTTGTAGGTGCACAGTAGGTCATTTCATTCCATACACAGTTTGCATAGTCCTCTAGTCCTACAGTTGATTTTGGCTTAATTCCTGAGCTGGTGTTCAATCCAGGTTGCACTCATACCAACAACATCATCTGGTCCATGGTGGCCCTGTGCTGTCCCTTTTCCACTGAAGGTTAAACTGGGGAACTGATAAACTCTCCATATTATCAGTTGAGCCACTGTATTAAATGTGGTCCCAGAAAAGTGGCCGGTCATCACATGTCTGTAAACTTTTGTTATTCAGTCAGTTCAATATCGCTGTGTGAATCCATTCTGGATTGACAGGGGACGGTGCGAGGCCTGTGCGGTGACTTTGATGGCAAGTTAATAAACGACTTCCTGACCGGTAGCTCTTCAGTGGTGTCCAGCGCGATGGATTTCGGGAACAGCTGGAAGACGGCCATTCCCCCCTGCTCGGATGTGACCGAGGAAGTTTTCCCTTGTCAACGGCACTCATACTGTGGGGTGTGGGCGCAGCGACGCTGCATGATCCTAAGGAGTGACAAATTCAAAGACTGCCATCTAAAGGTGAAAGATTTGATTTTTGAAACTACAAACCTGCTCTTACCTTATAATCATTATGACCTATAATTATAATACTGTTACTACTCCATAATGTGTAGCATCATTATTATTACTATTAAAATTTGATATGTACACATGTTCAGGAATGTATTCCATGTCAGCAGGCTAGGGGGAAGTAAACATTACGATTGCAAGAAATGTGAAATAGACCAAAGCAGTAGCTAACATACTTTAGCACACATTCTGCTAAAACTGAACTAGCTAAGACAGCAGGGAAGAAAGTTGATGACCTGACTTGTTGGAAGAGGATACTTAAATGTGTCACATTGAAAGTCACTGAAATATCAGTACAACCCATCTACCGCCACTGTTTTTCTATGGAGAATCCATAAATGTGTTCTTCATATTTTAACAAAGACATGGAAGACCGAAGAGTTCTAGACTGAAGAACCTTGCTCACAAGTGCTCTTTATTTAACACCCACACAGCACTGACACATTACCAGTCAATGTAAGAGCAGGGATTCAATAAAGTGCACTTTTGAGCAAGTTTCTTGATGCTGTGACTCTTCTGCCCAAGCCACATAGGTCATGAAACTGACACGTGCACAATCACAGTAAGTAAAAAGGTTATAAGTAAAGTAAAAAAAAAAAAAGACATACCCACCCCCCGTGCAGCAATAACTGCAGCTAAACGTTTCCTGTAACTGTTGATCAGTCCTGCACACCGGCTTGGAGGGAGTTTTAGCCCATTCCTCCATACAGAACAGCTTCAGCTCTGGGATGTTGGTGGGTTTCCTCACATTAGCTGCTCACTTCAGGTCCTTCCATAACATTTCCATTGGATTAAGTTCAGGACTTTGACTTGGCCATTCCAAAACATGAAATTTATTCTTCTTTAACCATTCTTTTGGTAGAACGACTTGTGTGCTTAGGGTCGTTGTCTTGCTGCTTGACCCACCTTCTCTTGAGATTCAGTTCATGGACAGATGTCCTGAGTGAGGCCTTCAGTTGCTTAGAAGTTACCCTTTGTGACCCCAACTATTACAATCCTTGCTCTTGGAGTGATCTTTGTTGGTCGGCCACTCCTGGGGAGGGTAACAATGGTCTTGAATTTCCTCCATTTGTACACAATCTGTCTGACTGTGGATTGGTGGAGTCCAGACTCTTTAGAGATGGTTTTGTAACCCTTTCCAGCCTGATGAGCATCAACATCTCTTTCCGAGGTCCTCAGAAATCTCCTTTGTACGTGCCATGATACACTTCCACAAATGTGTTGTGAAGTGCAGACTTTGATAGATCCCTGTTCTTTAAATAAAACAGGGGGCCTACTCACACCCTGATTGTTATCAAATTGATTGAAAACACCTGACTCTAATGTCACCTTGAAATTAACTGCTAATCCTAGAGGTTCACATACTTTTGCCACTCACTAATATGTAATATTGGATCATTTTCCTCAATAAATAAATGACCAAGTATAAACTTTTTGTTTTATTTGTTTAACTGGGTTCTCTACCTACTTTTAGGACTTGTGTGAAAATCTGATGATGTTTTACTTTATATTTATGCAGAAATATAGAAAATTCTAAAATGTTCACAAACTTTCAAGCACCACTGTACAATATCATGAATGTGTTACAAGTGACTGTTGCTGCAATAGCAGAGCTCAGTAATTAGATGGGGTGTTTGCAAACATTCGTCTATATATTGATGAGCTAAATGTTTTGTTTAGCACAATACACACACATTATTATGTAACATACTCAACTACATAATATAACATGAAGGCATTTTCATTGACACCCATCAAACAAACCCAACTCCCATCCCATGGAGCCTCTGTTGCCTCTGGTGAGTGAAAACATGAATATAAATACATAGACAGACTCAAGCGCCAAATGCCACACTGCTCGTGGGGAAACCCCAACCCAGGGACTGACCAACTCTTAACCCAGAGTTAACCTGTGATGCTGCTGACATTACAGATAGCAGCTTTTAATTTCATTGCATGGTATCTGGTCCTATCATACCTTGCAGGTGGATCCAGTTCCTTTCTACCAGGCCTGTATTCTGGAGTCATGCTCTTGCGAGTTTGAGGGCAAGTTCCTTGGGTTCTGCACAGTCGTGGCATCGTACGCCGAGGCCTGCGCAGCCCAAAATGTCTGTATCAAGTGGAGAACCCCAGACTTGTGTCGTATGTATCTCTTAACATGCAGTAGAGAACATTCATCTTGGTAATAAATTAAATCAACAGTGTACTTAAAGCAATCAGTTACACGGCCAACACAGGTATGTTGGCACAATGCTTTCATTACAGCAGAGTCCTGGCAAAACACTGGGTTCTATTTTCGAATGTGGGAGAACAGCGGAATCATGACCATGCAACATAGGGGCATCTCTTGCCTGCCATGTGCACCAAAGGTCCAGCCTACACTCAGAGAAGCACTGAAGAATCAGGAGAGGTTCCTGGAGCATTGAAGAATCAGGAACCTCTTGGACTTTATGAACACCAGGAGTGCCAGGAACTGTAACCTACAGACTTTTGTCAGAGATGCTGATTGAACCAGAGGGGCTTAGCATTGTGAAGCACTCTGGTTCAACCCTGGCCTCGGGTGAAAAGAAGTCTGTCTGTTACACAGTTACATTTCAGTTCCTGGCATCTGTATAAAGTCCAGACAGGTGAACAGTTTGGAGGTGTTAAGTAACGTAGTTGCAGCCCTGGTCTGCAACACGTGTCAGTGCTCATTGAACTGTTGGATGGACACTAGGGTGATTCACATTCAAAGTCTTCTGCTACACAAAAATGTAAATGTTAGAAATAAAACTAAAACAAACACGTTTATATATTTTGCATTTTTTGAAAGATTGCATGCACCAGACTCTAAATTTGAACCCTACAGAAAATATCTGGTCTCACTTTAAACTTGTTTGAAGCCTTTACCATTGAGTGGAACAACATTGATTTTGTTGGGTTTAACCCATTTTTGCCCAGGAGTGTACATAGTTTTTGTCTCCACTAATCCCTTTGAGAGAAAATACTAATCCTGACACCTCAGACCACTGGCTCAGTGACATTTTGTCAATGACTCTGCCTTAATTGGGAATTCCTAGAACAATTGCATAGTAATTATAAAACCACTTCCTTGTGTGTGGAAAAATCGTCTATTAGTGTTTGCTTTGTGGTTCAGCCAAAATGCTTCATGTGTGCTCTTTGTTCCACAGCTGTGTATTGTGACTATTATAATGAAGAGAGTCAGATCAGCTGGCATTATGAGGCCTGTCCTCCTCAGATCAACACTTGTGGAAAAAACAGCAACTTCACTGGGAAGCTTGAAGGTCTCCATTTGTCTTTTCAGCCTGAGTTGTTTGAGCAGTAAACCATTCATTCATGAACTGATTTATTAATGTTTTGACATGAAATGGTTTCAATATTTTGGCTAAGGTTGCTACCGAGGTGTGCCCCCCCTTTATTTTGGCTAAGGTTGCTACCGAGGTGTTTTTGTCCCCACTGAGAAGCCATATTTTGACGAGAACACAAGAACTTGCACCACTTTGGACCACTGCACCTGTTACTTAAACAACACCGTTGTTAGACCTGGTGATAAAGTCTATACACACAATGAATGCTGGTTAGTTTGTGTTTTTTTTTTGTTTGTTTGTTTTTTTTTTACAATAAGGAACAACAATTGGTTTTGTGAAATGTCCTAATGCTTATTATGTTCTTTGACCACAGTAATTGCGTTGAAGGACAAATTGTGTGTGGTGAGTTATAAAACTTTATGTTGTGTTTAGATATTTATGTAATGTTTGCTTATTTGATTATGCATATATTTGTTACTGACCACAGGGGATTGTGTAACTACAACCACAACCACAGTAACTACAACAACAACTGCAACAAAAACAACTACAATGCCAATATCCTCAACTACACTAAGAGCAACAACAGCTACCACCCCTGTAATCACTTCTCCACTTACTACGACGACACCAGTAAAAACAAGAACCCCTGAAGCACCTACAACTTTACTGACTACCACTACAAAGACACCAGGAACCACCACCACAGCATCAACTCCAGAAATACCTACAACTCTACTAACTTCAACTCCAGAAATACTTACAACTACAACACCATCAACATCAACCCCAGAAATACCTACAACTCAACTAACTTCAACTCTATCAACCCCTGAAGCACCTACAACTTTACTGACTACCACTACAAAGACATCAGGAATCACCACCACAACATCAACTCCAGAAATACCTACAACTCTACTAACTTCGACTCCAGAAATACTTACAACTACAACACCATCAACATCAACTCCAGAAATACCTACAACTCTACTAACTACAACACCATCAACCCCTGAAGCACCTACAACTCCACTAATTACTGACATACCATCAACTGCTGAAGAACCTACAACTTTACTGACTACCACTACACCAGAAACACCAGGAACCACCACCACAACACCATCAACCCCAGAAATACCTACAACTCTACTAACTTCAACAACATCAACCCCTGAAGCACCTACAACTTCACTAACTACATCTACAATAGAGACACGAATTACTGACATACCATCAACCGCTGAAGAACCTACAACTTTACTGACTACCACTACACCAGAAACACCAGGAACCACCACCACAACATCAACTCCAGAAATACTTACATCTACAACACCATCAACATCAACTCCAGAAATACCTACAACTCTACTAACTACAACACCATCAACCCCTGAAGCACCTACAACTCCACTAACTACATCTACAATAGAGACACGAATTACTGACATACCATCAACCACTGAAGAACCTACAACTTTACTGACTACCACTACACCAGAAACAACAGGAACCACCACCACAACACCATCAACCCCAGAAATACCTACAACTCTACTAACTACAATACCATCAACCCCAGAAATACCTACAACTCTACTAACTACAACACCATCAAACCCCTGAAGCCACCTACAACTCCACTAACTACATCTACAATAGAGACAAAACGAATTAACTGACATATCATCAACCACTGAAGAACCTACAACTTTACTGACTACCACTACACCAGAACACAAAAACCAGGAACCACCACCACAACATCAACTCCAGAAATACCTACAACTCTACTAACTTCAACTCTAGCAACATCAACCCCCGAAATCCCTACAACTCTACTAAACTACAACACCATCAACCCCTGAAGCACCTACAACTCCACTAACTACATCTACAATAGAGACACGAATTACTGACATACCACCATCCTCAACCCACTGAAGAACCTACAACTTTACTGACTACCACTACACCAGGAACCACCACCACAACACCATCAACCCCCAGAAAATACCTACAACTCTACTAACTACAACACCATCAACCCCTGAAGCACCTACAACTCCACTAACTACATCTACAATAGAGACACGAATTACTGACATACCATCAACGGCTGAAGAACCTACAACTTTACTGACTACCACTACACCAGAAACACCAGGAACCACCACCACAACATCAACTCCAGAAATACCTACAACTCTACTAACTTCAACTCTAGCAACATCAACCCCAGAAATACCTTCAACTCTACTAACTACAACACCATCAACCCCAGAAATACCTACAACTCTACTAACTACAACACCATCAACCCCTGAAGCATCTACAACTCCACTAACTACATCTACAATAGAGACACGAATTACTGACATACCATCAACCACTGAAGAACCTACAACTTTACTGACTACCACTACACCAAAGACACCTGGAACTACCACCACAACCACATCAACAACAACCCTGGAAATATATACAACTCCACTAACTACAACAACAACAGAGACACCTGGAACCACCACTACAACCACAACACCATCAACAACAACCCTGGAAATACCTACAACTCCACTAACTACAACTACAACAGAGACACTTGGAACCACCACCACAACCACGACACCAGCAGCATCAACACGGGAAACACCTACAACTCCACTAACAACAACAAAGATGCCATATACTGTCATAACAAAAAGCACTAGAAAACAGACACCAGGGTCACAAATTTCACTTACCTCAAAGACACCACACCAAAGTACAGCATCAAGCTCTGAAAAACCTAGAACTTCACTAACTACAACTACACCAGAGACACCTGGGACCACCTTAGCCACAACATCAACCCCTGAAACACCTACAACTCCACTAACTACAACTAAAACACAGACACCATATACCACCAGAACCCCAACTCCTGTAACCACAGCTAAAGAACATACACCTACAACACCAGTTCCAGATTGCAAGGACCTGAGAAGAAATCAAAGTTGGCCTCATGGTGCTCAATGGACAGAGGACTGCTACAGCAAATTTTGCTATAATGGTGTTATTCAGTTAAAACCTGTGGTATGTCCAGTCTCACAGGTGCCTGATTGCCCCAGAGGCCAGCCAGAGCTGGTGTTGGATAAAGACGGCTGCTGTGAGACCTGGCAGTGCAATTGTGAGTGCACTTTTTACTTTTTAACAAAGATTCCATTGAAATTCTATCATAGGGGAACCCTTGATGGTTTTTTCTGTGAGTATAGAAAATAGGATTTGTATTGTATTGTAAATGTTTTAATCGAAACACAACTAGAAGAAAGTGCAGTTTAGCATGGCACATGTATTTTGGCCCCTAAAACAAATCCTCAAAGTTTGGTATTTAGTCAATAATCTACACTAAACTAATAATCTATACTGAATACTAGGGGGTGCGCATTGGGAAGGACTTCACGATACCATATGCATCATGATACATGGGTCAAAATACAATTATATCGCGATACAGTGATATAACAATTATATCATGATACAGCATTTTTACTTCCTTCAAAAAAAAAAAAAAATTCGCTGTAACTCTTTTGGCTCCCAAATAATTATATAACATTAGTCTTTTATAACTCAGCCTTTTATAACTTATTGTTTGTTTTGAGCTATGATTAGTATGTGTGCACATATACACCACTAACTTATTCAATATATACTAATTCAATTACAATGAAGCTTATCATTTCAATAATATAAAACTTTTACATTATGTTTGGTATAAAATGATTGTATGTGAAAACATTACATACTATTACATGTGTATTGAATGCTTTATTTATAGCCTGAAATATGTAGTGTTTTGCTACAAATACTGAACAAACAAAGTGTACATTGCATAAAAAATATCAAAATTGAGTGTTAAAACATTTTTTTAAAGAAAAAAAAAAAGAAATTAATAAGATATGCTCCAGGATTGTTTTTTTGTTCTCCAGTTAATTTCAAATAAGGAGCTCCAGTGCTCCTTGGGAAAAAACTAACTGTAGATCCCTGATCTGATGTCTCCCTCAGGCCAGTGTGACGTCTATGGTGACCCACACTACATCTCCTTTGGGAAAGTATCATTTGCCTTCCTGAAAAACTGTACCTATACGCTGGTGGAAGAAATCACTCCACGTCACCAGCTCAGCATCAGCGTGGACAATTACGACTGTGAGCCATCTGCTTCCTGTGTCAAAGGCATCATTCTAAAGTACCGCAACAACACTGTTACGCTTCAAGTGCAACAATCTGAAAACGTGCAGGTAGTCCAGATTTACTCTGGCTTTGGTTTTATTAACTGCTTTGTCGACATACTTATTGAAGGCCTGGTCTTTGTTATATTCTATGCGTGATGTCTGTTGGCCTTTAAACCTTTTTTGCTCCTGTTTTCCAGGCTACTCTGAATCAGATTATAATCCAACCACCACATACAGAGGGTGGAATCAGGTTTGAAGGATCAGCTGGAGATATCTTCCTCTACCTTGACGAGATTCGGTCTAATATCAGCCTCTCCACATATAACACGCTGCAGATCAATCTGGCAATGGAGCACTTCAAAAACAACACCCAGGGGCAGTGTGGTAGGTGCCCTCAGCTTTTTTTTGTAACTGTGTTATGTCTTCATAGAGTCAATAGTTAATTCACCTAAAATTTGCTCCCAGTGTGAAAATGTACTTAAATTGGGTATTTTTCCACTCCAGGGTAACTCACTAATTGTTAGATTTAATTCTATACAAATATCATGCAGTATCAGAGCATTGTGGAGTGTGTTTACCTTATAGCAAAAAGAGATGCTCAACAATCAGCAAGAAACTCAGCAAGTGTATATGTAAAGATTTTGGAAACACCCATTTATCTGCAGTTATCCAGTCAGCTAATTATGTGACATAAAATCATGCAGACATGGGTTGGGACCTGCAGCTAATTTTACTGCCCTTTCTGAAGAAGAAAGTCACTGGGATAGTTGGATGCTGGCCAACCACTTTTCCCAGCAAGCTTTTGCTCACCAGCTAAACCAGTACTGAACCAGCCTGTACCAACATAAACCAGTTTGAACCAGCACTGTATTTATGTTGGTCTTTATTGTTGAAGACAACAACTAACAATTAAATAATTATTTCAGGAAATATTTATTTCTTAATGTTAATCCAAATGTTTACATTAAACTACGCTAATAATATTGGGGCTAATGGAAAATTACTTGACTTTTCACATCTTTTTCAGATTCATTTTCAGAAAAGAAATGAAATTTTCTATGAATTTCACAGGATTCCCAGAACCAATTCAGTGCATGTTCATCAAGTTATTTTCGTTTCTTCTTTTTGTGATTTGCAGGTGTGTGCGGAGGTCCCTCGTGTGTACGCAGAAATGGTAAAGTCGAGGCTGAGAACTGCTGTGATAAGACCGCATACGAGTGGATAGAGGACGACCCTCTAAAACCGTACTGCCAAACAGCTCAAAAACATGTGCCCTGTAAGGTCTTACCTACACCAACAGAACCACCCTGCAGTGCTCCTCTCTGTGAGCTCCTCAGACATGAGTAAGCCTTCATTCTTTAAAACTCTTACAGGCTTGAACAAATGTCATTTGAAGAGACCTTAAATAAGAAACTTTTTGCAAACATATTTACTAGTGTTTGTTCCCTGTGTAAATTGTGTTAAGTTCCAGAGGCAGCAGTGGTTCAGTGATTATAACTCCAGACAATTATTAAAAACATTCATGGTTTTAGTCCCAGGTCCACCAAACTGCCACTATTATTGCTCTTTAGTAAATCAATTATACTGTACATAAATATATAACGTATAATATATAAATCAAATATACTGTACACCAATGTATACACCCAGGAAAAAATGTACTGTGAAATTTGACAGTAGAACCATGAAGTGGCCAAATTACCATCAAAACCTCATAGTAGAACTGTGAACTTCATGGTCAAACTGTGAAAATTCACATTAAAACTGTCAAGAAATTCACAGTTTTACTATGAAAATTCACAGTACATTTTTTCCTGGGCAGAACTATTCTACAAATATTTTTGCATAAAATAACCCTGTCACAGATCTCCATGCTTCTAAAACTGGGAATGGGGAAGGCCGTATACAGCCTGGACAGCAAAAAAAAAAGAAAAAAAAGAAAAGAAAAACCTGTTAAATGCTTTCTCTGGTAACAGCACTTGGATTTGTTTGTATTCAACAGATCCCCTCACACAATTCTGCTTTGCATTACTCTTATTAACAGTTCTACCTGACGAATAGCACAGCAGTCTTCATGGGTTACACAGCTTAACCTTTATTTATTTCCTATTCAAAGTCTAACAATAAAAATACTTACTTGTAGCAGTCCTGAGGCACTTTCAAACCGAAGAAAGGGTACCATCCAGGTCTCTTACAATTCCTTTTACATTTCCCGCCTTTAAGAGTGGCAGATACCATTCCTAGGGTTGGGGCAGGGGGGTATTATAGTGTTGTCCTGTTATGACTTATGCCATGAATTTTGTTATGTAGATCTTTTATTTAGGCTTCAGTGATCATACTGTTTGGGTTTATAATCGTTGTGAATTTTTGGTTTGGATATTGAGCTTCGTTGAAGTTATTGACAATGGATTGGCCTAGAGGAAGTGGCTTATCTAGGCTGTTTTTTTTGGGGGGGGGGGGGTCCGGAGATATAGCTTGATTTGTTTGGCAGGCCTACTAAAGTAATTTATCTTCTGTTTGGTATAGGTGTTTGTGTACACAGTATATCTACAACTTTAAAAAGGAGAAAAAATATTAAATAAGTGTTGTGCTGGAAAGCATGTTTGAGTACTGCAGTTTGCTACTGCTACAAACCCCATAATGAGATAAATATGCAACATAGCAGACTTGTCAGTAAACAGTATGAGGTATTGTCCAACAAGACACTTTTCATCCATTAAGCTTTGTGCACATCTGCCAAAAGAGGGCGCCCTCAGCCAAACTTCCAACTGACACTTGGATCTGTGTTGTATTCTTGATTTGGGAGTTTGGGGTAAATGTCCTCTTTTGCCCCAATGCACACCCTCCACACACACACACACACACACACACGCACACACACACACACACACACACACACACACACACACACACTGCTTTAAGCCTCCTACATATTATACACTGGCTGGCCAACAAGCAATGTCACAACATTTATTTCTGTCCAGAGCTGCATTCATTTTCCCCGAGATCTTGTATTGTCTCCACCAGCACATCCCAAAGATTCTCAATGGGGTTCAGGTATGGACTCTGTGGTGACCAATCTATGTGAAAATGATGGCTCATGCTCCTGAACCACTCTTTCACAATTTGAGCCTTCTGAAACAGATGAACATCTTTTCCACGACCACAGGATGTCTTTCGACATGGTTGTTTAACAAATGAGAAGCTACTCACTGCATCAGTTAGGGTTAAATAACTTGTTGCCAGCTCAACATAATCACCAATGCAGTAATTATCTGATGGGAGGCTCTTTTTTAAAACTATTTAACTATTTGCTTAGTTAAATCCAGGCGGTGAATTTTTCTTTGGCCAGACAGTGTATATGCTAGATAAATATGTAAACTTGTGAATGATGTTAATAATAGTCTGCTGTTCCAACCTCAGGATGTTCAGCGCATGCACTAACGACATCGACATTGGGAAGTTTGTGCAAAACTGTGCGTTTGATTACTGCGTTGGCCAGAACAATATTACCGTCTGCTCGCCACTGGAATTTCTAGCTGATCACTGCAAGAAGAGGGGTGTCTGTGTGGAATGGAAAAACCTCACCTATGGACTTTGTGGTAAGGAAAAACAGGCAGAAATTTGGGATACATTTCATTATAGAATTAAAATATTCTTAAATTTGGCCCTTTTCACCTTCTGGCTGGATCAACAATTGTTAGCATGTTAACTATGAGCTTTCTAGATTAAGTATTTCATTTCATTGCAGACAATATGAACATATATGAATGTATGAAAGGCAATATGAATGTTATGTCAGGTCAATGTCATTTCTTTTGTTAATATACATCCATTCCTGCATTTCAGACCTGCAACACATTCCAAAAACAGTTGGGACAGGGGCAATTTAGGGTTAGTAATGATAAATAAACTAAATAATGATGTGATTTCAAAGAGGTGATGCTTGTAATCATGATTTGGTTACCAAAGCAGTATCATGAAAGGCTGAGTCTTTGAGGAGTGATTTGTTTTGGCTTGTTTTGCATTGTCTTGTTGAAAAATTGCACTCGTGTCCCTGAAAAAGAAGTCGTCTTGAAGGTAGCATATGGTGCTCTCAAATCTTAGTGTATTTCTCTGCATTAATACTGCCATCACAGAAGTGTAAATGTCCTTTGGCAAGGGACCTGAGCCAACCCCATACCATGACAGAGTCTGGCTTTTGGCCTCGTTGATAATAATGGTCTAGATGTTCCAGACAAAACAGCTTTTATTTCTTCCTAAAAAGATCTGGAATACTGACTGGTCTGACCACAATACGTTTCCACTGTGTGATGGTCCATTCCAGATGCCTCCGAGCCCAGAGAAACCAACGCCACTTCTGGATGTGGTTAACATAAGGCATCTTTTTTACACAAATTTAAAATTTGAAGTAAAAGAAATACAATTTGAAGTGGCATTTGTGACTGTAACTCCATATTGTAGTGCTTGATACATTTACATTTACATTTACAGCATTTAGCGGACGCCCTTATCCAGAGCGACTTACAATTGGTACAGTCTTACAATCCAAGCAATTGTGGGTTAAGGGCCTTGCTCAAGGACCCAACAGTGGCAGCTTGGCTGAGGTGGGATTTGAACCCTGGACCTTCTGGTCCACAGTCCAGTACCTTACCCTCTAGGCTACCACAGTAAAGGATTGATGAAATAATCCCTTGTCCATGTGGTTCTATCAGCTATTGACGAATGACAGTTCTTGATGCAGTGCCATCTGAGGGATCAGAGATCACGAGTCTTCAGTCTAGGCTTGTGCCCTTGCCCGTTACACAACAAAATTCTTCCAGATTCCTTGAATTGTTTAATGATATTATGGAAACATGCAAATCACATCATTATTTAGTTTTTTTTACCTCATTACTGGCATTAAATTGAGTCCATCCCCCAACTTTTTTTGGAATGTGTTACAGGCCTGAAATACAGGATTAGATGTTCATAACAAATTAAATGAAATTGACCAGAAAAAAAAAAAAAAAAACATTATATATCTTGTATTCATACTTTCTGCAATGAAATCATGGTCAATGTAAGGAACACGTTTTTGGTAGCGCGTGTCAACATTTTATGATTTAGTGTTGTATAATTCCTCATCTACCCTGAACTTGGTAAATAAAAATGTTTTATTCTATACATCATATACTGTCTGCATACTATCTACATACTGTAGCATATTTCATAATGTAACAATTTCATTTTATCAGGTAATTTGCAACTTACCCCAGTGCTAGATACAAGGACCTTGGTTTTTAACTGTGTGTGATTTTTTTTATTTCAGATGTTAAATGTCCTGAAGGAATGATTTATGACGAGTGTCGCACCACTCCAGCTGAAGTCTGCCAAGGAGGGTAAGTGTGATCTGTACATGCTTATCCATACTGAATGTTATGTGTTTTAATCAGGTCTGTAAAGCTCACTGTACGTCCTTCTGATGTTTTTCAGAGTGCGTGTCCAGGGGAAAGTTTCAGATGGGATTAGATCTGGTTGCTTCTGTCCAGATGACCAGGTTCTAGCAGACGAGCACAAGACCATCTGTGTGTCTGAATGCACCAGTGAGTGTATATAGTAAAGATGTTTTTCCTTAGCAGCCAAAATCTTTAGTCTAATAAAATTATTCACCCAAATAGCAGTAATAATAATAATTGTAACAAAGAATCTAAGACATACTGATATTGGTGTTCTCGTCTTGCTTGTGATACCTACACTCTGGCATAGCAAACTACCTTGGTTTTATAAAGAGAGCCATCTTGAGGTGATTTGAAAGGAAACACTATTTAAAACAAAAGTTGTGGTTTTCTCCAACTTTCAGCTGCAGCAGGTGTGAGCTTGCTCACAACTTGTCTAGATCCATGGTGGCTTGCGTGATCAAGCAATGAACATAAAAAGCATTAAAAAATGATCCAGTTATATTTCATGGCATGGTGGGTAGCATTGTCAGCTAAAGCTCCAGAAGTCCCTGGTTTAGCTGTTCCCTGCCTGTGTGGAGTTTGCATGTTCTCCTCGTGTCTGTGTGGGTTTCCTCCAGGCACTCCAGTTTTGCTGCCACATTCCAAAGACATGCATTAGGTCAAAGGATGTCTCGAAGATGTTAACTGCTATTAATCATTAAATTAAGGATATAAAACATACCTGTTAATGTTTAGATACTTATTTTGACCTACTCTAGTGAGTTACTGCTGACAGAGAGTCCATCAGTTTAAAACTTTCTAAGGCTCTAAACCTTTTTGATAAAAACTTAGTTATGTTACGATGCATACTGCCATATGAGGTTTGCCGTGATCATTCAAGGTTGTAAAGGTTTAGTGTTTTACTAATGACTTGTCTTTAATGTTAGACTGGCACAGTGTATACAAGGTAATTTTCTAAAGCAAATAAAACCACCCAACAATTATGGAATAGGGTTCAAGCCCCAGAACAGCCAAGCTGCTACAGTTGGGGACTTCAGCAAGGACACCCACAATTGCTTAGATTGCACCTTGCAAGGTTGTAAGTTGTAAGTTGCTCTGGAAAAGAGCACAATGACTACATGTAAGTGGAAATGGAAATCTTTGAACCGCTGCCCTCGGGGCATGCGCTTTAGCTATGACCTAAAAGAATAATATTTAGAAAAAAATTCATCATATGGTCATATGGTCATCAGATCATATGGATGATACCATCATGCAATATGGCATCTTAAAACAAACGTATATATTTATAAACCTTTCCTTGCACAGTATCCATGTATTGTGTATTCTTTAGCATACTGTGCTGCAGTTTTGCAATTATTACTATAAATAATTATATATGTCCTCCCCGTGTCTGCGTGGGTTTACTCTGGGTACTCCAGTTTGCTCCCACACTCCAAACACATGCGTGTTAGGTTAATCGATCACACTAAATTGGCATTGACTTGAGTGTGTATATATGACTAGTCTTAATGTAACCTTGTGTATAGATGTAACTTTGTGTGTGTCGTTGAAATAGCCACCGATGCTGATAGCTCCATTAAATAAACCAAATAAACAAACAAGCAAAACATATAACCCTCCCTATGGAAACATTCCCGTTTCCTGGTACTCTGGAGTATTTAGACAAAGATTTCCTGTGGGCGATTGTGCCTAACTACACTCTGCTTTTTCATCAGGATGCAAGGGACCCCTGGGAGAACCCATGCCGGTGAGATATTACCTCCTCTCTGATGCATTATTAAGGGAAAGGTTGAGAACTTGAAAACATTCGTGAAATCGGCTACAAATGCTGGAAGTTAACCTGAAGATGTGAACCTTTATTTTGAGATGAGTCAGCATCCTTTCCTTTCGTTTTGAACCAAATTTTGCCGAAAATGGATGTCTACTGGTGACAGTATTGGTTAACTACAGAATGTGAAGGAAATATTATGAAGATAAATTACTTTGTAAAAATTGTAATTATTAATGCAGAAGTTCTGATTTTATATTAGCTAATGCCATAATGAAGTTAGCTAATGAACCCTTCTGTAAAGAAATATTGTGATTGTAGTTAATTAGGATAAATCAATCTATAACTTTTTCACAGGTCGGGGCAATATGGGAGTCGAAATGTCACACCTGCACATGTAATAACCAGACCCGGACAGAAGAGTGCTACCGTAATCCCCCATCTCCAGCCCCCACATGTGATTCTAGGTTCACTGTCATCACTGACTGCTGTGATAATCAGATATGTGGTAATGTAAACCTCATTAATTTCAGTTCTGCAATTCAGTATATACTGTACCTGTACATACCTGTTCAACTGCTTTTTTATAAATGTCATAAAGGTCACAATCTCAAACTGGTTCTTTGAACATGACAATGACTTCACTGTACTCAAATGGCCTCAACAGTAATCAGATCTCAGTCCAATAGAGCACCTTTGACATGTTGACACAGGAGATCATGGATGTGCAGCCAACAAATCCACAGCAACTGCGTAGTTCTGTTATGTCAGCAGTATTTATTATCATCTATCTGTCTCTCTTGCAGTTGAAAAGACTTGTGAGTACAATGGAAAGTCTTATCAGGTAAAACTCAATACTATTATTATTATTATTATTGTTGTTGTTGTTGTTGTTATAAGTACAACCAAATCATACTGTCTGCAATGAAAAAAAGTAAATAGCCAGGTGCTCATCGAAGACTAAATGCATTTAAAGAGGAAAGCCATGTCACCATGCTGTGGCTATTGTGCAACATAGTTCACAGGGCTGCCTTCTTAGACTGTATATGGTGCCTTTACCAACCTCTAGTGGCACCTCCAGATGCCACCGGCACTCTGACAGTACCTCCCTCTCTTGGGGCATCTCCTGACCTCCCCATGACAGTAGTCTGGTTCTAGCAAAACTCATGGATGATTTCTTGGACCAGGCTGTGATGGGCCGGTACCCATGAGTGCTCCTCAGGTTTATAACTCTCCCAATCCACTTTCTTATTGGGTCCTTCTTTTGGCATGATGGAACTCTAAGTGTCACAGTACTGTATAGACCGGATTGGCTGCCACCATGTGGGGTGCAGGAGCCCTGGCCTGAGGTGACACTGACCCACAAAGATGGTTATGGCTTAAGCTGTAAAACATATAAGGTGGGTGGACAGGCATATATGGTGGCACACAAGCAGTAGGCAGTTGATAGATGACCTTAAATGGCCCCATATAACAATCATGATAACTTATAGGACTCCAACTGAAGGGGGGGGGGTCCCTAGTCAGTAACCAAACCCATTGTCTTGGGCAAAATGAATACACTCCATGCCTCCTTCACTCAGCAGCCATCTTATGTGTCTTCTATTCGCTGCTAGTGATGCACAGGCCTTTTGCCAAGCCTGATGACAGCACTGGACAAGCTGCTCACATCAAGTTACCCCACCTTAGCCTCTTGCTCTGGGAACATGGGCAGAGGATACCCAAACTGGCACTGGGTGGGTTATATCCTAATCTATGCCTTAGATGGACAAGAGCTGATTGAAGGGAGCCCATTGGGAGGTCAATTTTACTGACTAGAGTGACATCGATAAAATTCCCTGCAGTGATACTGTTGACAAATGCATGAAGGACTTGGCACTGGTGAGATCCCCATGAGAGGATGGCCTTGAAGAACAGGCCCAAGGCTGGGGAAGGTGCCTATTGGACCTTCCCAGATCTCCCCCTCTGGGGTGGGCCTGGCCTTTTCCAACAGAAAGCTTGGGATCTCTCCTCTGAGTGCCATGGTCTGGTGGGGCTGTCAGCAACAATTGGGTGTCACCCAGTTGCAAGGGCTCAGGGTTGTCTGAGCATGCAGGTGGTTCCATCATGGAAATGTGCAAGGATGGTTGTTGGGTGGCCACTCCCAGGTCACTGGGAGGTGGTGTCAGGTAGCTAGTTTATCCAAAATCCAGTTAGACAGACCATGCTGGAAGGCTGCTATGAGAGCCTCTGAGTTCTACCCTCCATCAGCCACTAGGATCCTAAATTCTATGGAACTAGGTCCCCTTGAGATACACAGTAGGCAAGGGGGTGATCAAAGGTCCGATACAGGGCTTTGGTGAACTTGCTTAGGGTGGTGCAGTATTCTGTCTCCTGCTCTCAAAGGGAGTTAGTCCAGGCAGGGGCCATATTTGTTAGGAGCGAGATGACATATGTCACTTTGGCCTGGTTTGAAGGGAAATGCTCAAATGCTCAAATACCAGGGAGCACGGCTTTAAAACCCCCTGCATTGTCCAGGGTCCCACCATATCGCCCAGGCTGGGCTAGTGGTGGGTCAGACCATTAATAACCACTAACCCTTGTTATGACCCTTCCTCTCTCAGCTGTTCTTATCTTTTACCAACAGAAGGGGCAGTTATTTCTCTTGGTAACAACCCACTTAATCATCATCTGTTTCTTTTTAGAATCTCTCTAAAATTACTTTCTTTCAAACTTATCTGTTTGCAGATCAGATTATTTTCCATTCTTTCATGGCTTTCTCTTTTTCTTTTTTATCAAACACACAATCAGTCATGCATGCATGTGGCACCTGACCCAGCGGGAAGGCTTTTCTGGGTCTTAAACCCGAGTGGTGGGCAAGCATATTAGACTGCTGCACAGCCTGGGTGTTTGACAAATTTATGTAGGATATGTTCCAATCAATTCAATGTTAACCTTTAAAGGGCCAAACCTGAGCATGTTGGGACTGGGACCTTGAACCATTATGGAATTTTGTAAATTTGAGACAAATAGCTTAAACCTTTTTGGTGAAGACCTTATATCAATCTCTAATATAAGAGAAATTAAGTTATATTCACTTACATAAAATACAGCGCATTTATTTTTTAGACTTAATTATTTAGTGTATCATAAAGTTAACTACTGCGAAGACATTTTGATATCCACACATTTACTACCTGTTTTTAATCAATCGTGCCTTAATTAAACTCTTTATGGGTGCTGTGTATAAAACTCATAATGAGCTTGGTGGTATATGTAATTGTATTATTATGATTATTATTTCTAGGTTGGTGACAAGTGGACAGATAAGGCACGGCCCTGTGTGACTTTTAGATGTACGACTGAAGGTACAGCGATAGACCAGAATGGGTGTTCTGAACAAAACTGTTCTGAGGTCAGTCCAAACTATACACATTTACAATATTAGCAATGTCGTGTAAATTGTGGTTTGGGGATCAGTTACATGCCTTTAAATTGATCTAATTTTGCACATTTAGGAATTCCGCGTATGGGACAAGAATAACTGCTCCTACACGTGTAAGTAGATTTGATCTCATACTTGTGTAGAGGTTTAGTCACATCTGGTCAAATGATGATATATTCTAAATGAACGGAAGTTGCACATCCACAGGAAACAAACCTGATATTTTGGCAAATTTCAAGTCATGTTTTTGTGCATGTGCAAAAGGTTGGCTACATTTCCCGATGGTCCACTAGTGTTTTTGTAAGGTTTTGGGAATTGGTAATGGGGGCAAGTGCATTGCACAAGAGTGCTGTAGCAGTCAATATGGTAGTCCACTACTGTGGGGACCTGTTTCAAGATGGGAATGCAGCATGGTACCACACCCATGAGAAAAGGATGCCACTCTCTGTGGGCTCTCTTCTTCTGGTACCAGTCCCAGTCCTCACACTAAGATGTTCTTCTAGTAACTGCTCCATCAGTTCCAGTCCCTTTCCCAGATAGGCACTGGGCTCCTTGTTAGCCTGACCACATGTAAAACAAAATTTTACAATTATATATACACTTTATAGGCACACCTCCTTGCTTATGCACTCATTGTCCATTTTATCAGCTCCATTTACCACCTAGAGGCACTTTGTAGTCCATCATGCTACATACTTTGTTCGTCCCCTTTACTCTGTACTCTAATGGTCAGGACCCCCACAGGACCACCACAGATCAGGTACTATTTGGGTGGTGGATCATTCTTAGCACTGCAGTGACACTGTTGTTGTGGTGGTGTGTTAGTGTGTGTTTTGCTTGTATGAATGGATCAGACACAGCAGTGCTGCTGGAAGTCTTACACACTTTTCACTCACTGTACACTACATTAGACACATCAGTGCTCCACCTTGTAGATGCAAAGTAGGAGACAGGTGCTCATCTGTTTTTACAGTTTGCGTTAGTGATTCTCTAATTCTTTATCAGTGCTCACAGGATGTTGCCTACAGGATGCTGTTGTCTGGATATTTTTGGTTGGTGGATTATTCTCAGTCCAGCAGTGACACTAAGGTGTTTAAAACTGATCCACCACCCAAATGATGCCTGCTCTGTGTAGGTACTGTGGGGCTCCTGACCACTGAAGAATAGTGTGAAAGGGGGTTAACAAAGTAAACAGAGAAACAGATGGACTACAGTATACTGTCTATAATCATAAGACTACAAAGTGCACCTATAAGTGGTTTTAAAGTTATGCCTGATCAACGTATGTGTATTTATAAAAAAGTATTGGTGCAAGTGTTTGAAGTAGGAGCCCCCAACTCAAATAATGTTCATTCGTACGCCTTAAAATGAACAAAACCTTAATTAAACTGTACTTATAACATGATTTACTCTATTCCTGTTTTAACAGCTGATATCATGGTCCTCATTTTGCTTCTTTAACCCTCCTAGGTGACTTCAGCTGTGCAGTCCGACTGACCACACGGACCATTCAGTTGGAGAAGTGCACCCATAAGGTGGTGCTGCCCACCTGCACAGGCTACTGTGCATCCAACGCCATGTAAGACTCACCATGCATGATTATGTATCATCTCAGATATGATGAAGGCTAAAATGTTTATCCCTAGTGTATGCATTCATGTGGAACCCTCTAGCTTTTGACCTCTGACGTGAAATACGGTGTTGTGGTGTTGTTTTGTAGGTGGGTGAGATCTGGGAACGTTCTTCAGTTGGAGTCAGATAATCTTAGCTGCAGAGAGACCAGCTACCAAATGAAAGAGATTTCCCTGGTCTGCAATGGAGGTGCGCCCACCATATACAAATACAAACATGTGACCGGGTGTCAGTGTCATCCCCTTTATCTCCCATGATCTCATGTTCCTGATTAGCTCATATTAATCATTTTAATCTCTGATCTGAAGGATTGATCCTCACACGTGGGACTTTGTTTTTAATCTTTTATATGCAGTATCTTTAAAACTGAAGGATCTCAGGTTTCAATGTTAATCTACCTTTGATGGTTTCATGCATTTTTGTTTTGAAAGCACTTTACGAGTTTTCAATGAGTACATATTGTCTGGATGATTAATTCCTATGATGTAATCATTAAATAATAAAATATGATTTAAATGAGACAAACACTGAGTTGATTTAATAATGAATGCACAATGTAGAGACCTTGTATGAATCGCAGTGGCGGTTGTCGTCTGGTCAGAAACTGGAACAAACACAATAGGCTGTGTCTGAGGGCGGGAAAGCCAAACTAGGGATCATCTCTCTGCCACTGCAAGACCACCTCTGATTGCTGGAAGAATATGATGAGTTCAAGTTACAGCATTTTTTACAATAGGTATTGTCTCTGATTACAAACCAGAGGTAACAGTGGCAAGGAGAAACTCTTTAAGAAACCTTAAGGAACCTGGCTCAAATGGGAATCCCATCCTCCTCTGAGTGAGACTGGACAAGATTAATTAATAAACAGTAGTATATAAACATTTGAAGCAGTAGCTGTGTACAATACAGAAAATGTTCTGTGTAACAATCGGATTAATTTTCCTGATAGCGGAACTGTAGGTGAGTGAAGGTGACTGGTCCTGTTAGTAACTCAGGATCAGATGCTCCAGGCAAGTTGTTGACAGCAGCCGAAGGATCTTACCAGCAGCGAGTCAGGCCTTAGTAGTAGATATGCAACTTGGTAAATGAAGAGATAATAAAAATGTAAGGGTTGGAGGAAGAGAACTAAACTTAAATCAGATTTTAATGGTAATGAAGTGCAAGCAGGCAAGCTAGGACTCCAGCAGCTCTAAAGCTTACAGTATAACTATACTCATTGACAAAAAAACTCACTAAGAAGGAGTTGTTGGAATCGAATGAAACTTTATATTTATGAATGTAATGATGATATATGTACTGTAAGTGATTACAATATTAGAGCAAAAGAACAGGATTATTGGGGGAAAACTGTACAGTTAAAAGGAGGCTCTAGTACCCTGTTAGGCTATCTCTAGAGATGAGATATGGTTGGCATGGAGGCATACATGTTCTGTATAGTATCCTGTGGCACATTTTTCCCACAGATGTTGCAGCTGGACCTGCTTCTCTCAGTCCAATGATGCACCCCATCTCATACTCTGTCAACTGGGCAAAATGTTCTGGGCATGCATCATAGAAGCATGTCTAGCAGTGGAAGCACTTGTTTGAAATTTTGTATTTCTAGTTATCACTCAAGCTGCTGAATTCTGATGTAATTGAAGTTTATTTATAGATTTACTACAGCATTCAGTAAGTAGACCTCAACCTCGAGGTTATAAAAGCAGTAACCAGTTTCTCAGCATCTATAAAAGAGAGACTATTTCTAAGTTCTGTAGTATTACGTAACTAAGAGAGGTAAATTCTGGTGATGTTGCTAATGTACACATCAACGGAGAGATCTGAATCAAATGTCACACCTAAGCTTTAACAGACGGACTGGGTGTTACCGAAAAGCCATTCAGGTTTAGTACAGATATAGGAAAGCTCTCTCATTGCCTTGGGTCCGAGTTAAGTAATAGAAAATTAAATGACATTCAATCGTTTATATCCTTTACACAATCCTCAATTATACTGATCGTAAGGCCGTCATTTGGTTTGGCTGATATGTACAACTTAGGCACTCCCTTCTTCAATTTTGAGAGTACAGAACATAGATTATTTATATAAACAAACTGGAATCTGTCAGTCAAAAAAGTGGGCCTAGATATGTGTAAAGCTGCTTTGAGACAATTAAAAAAAAGTTCCATAGGAATAATCTAGTTCTCTCAGTGGGAAGGCCTTGTATATGGTGGCCACAGTTTATATGAAGGCACTCTCTGGCCTACTCTCTCTGCAGAGAGGTCATTAGGAATGCTTAGAGACCTAAGAATTGGTCTTGACCATCTTTGGAGAAACTAAGAGTACAACTTTGCATTTTCCATGAAATTTTCTCTTAGCACATTCTCTTACCCCAGTCACAGGTGGTTGCTTTCACCATGTCACAAATTCACCAGGGACTTGAATTCCACAGCCGACTATACCTGTAGTGTGCCTTACCCAAGTCAGTAGCACCACTGAGATATTAACAACACAGGGTCATGGGGGACAGGGCCAAACTGGCATCCCAGGGTTAAAAGGTGGGATCCAACCCCTCACAAGATGCCAGTCCCTGACAGGGCACTTGTACACACTCACACTAGGACAATTTAAAGGCTGAGATGCTAACAACTCAGGGTTGGGGGGTGGGTGGTGTGCAGGACCTAACTGGCAATGCAGGGTGAAAGGTGGGATCCAGCCACACACAGGGTGCCAGTCAATGACAGGGGATGTGCACGCACTCACACAACAACAATTTAGAGAGTCCAATTGATCTAAACCATCTCTTGGGAATGTGGGAGGAAACTGGAACAAATAGAGGAAATCCACACAGACATAAGGAGAACATACAAACTTCACACTGGGACTCAAACTTGAGTCTCAGAAGCTGTGATGCAACAGTGCTAACCACTGCACCAGCTGTGTCTTGGTTTCCTGGTGCTGTGCCAAAGTCCAATAGAGTTTCCAATAGAGACGGAAAGCCTAGTGGTTTCCTGGCACTGTTAAGTCCCTGTTGTTGACTGGCACAGAAAGATTAGGTTGTGCAAGAATTGCATTTCCAGTCCAACTGAGCATTAGTAATGTGGACATTGGGACTCAGTGGTCAATGAGGACTGTTAGCTCCTTCAGCAAGGTGCTTAACCCTGAACTGCTTAGATTATGTCATATAATTGTATACAATTGTGTCAACACAATGTTGCAAAAAGTATGTAGACACCCCTAATGAGTGATCTCTGTTATTTCACACTCTCACTGCTAACAGGTGTGTATTATGAAGCATTCTGGTACAGAATCGCCATAGAAAAACTGTGGCAGTTGAGTGGGTTGTACCAAACACCTCAGTGACTCTTAGTGTGAGACATTTATAGGTTTCCACCACCAACAAGGTAGTTCATCAACCTTCTACTCTGCTCTCCTAAAAAGGTCCAGAAATGAATTGTTTGCCAACATTAATCTAGAATTCTGCCTTACCTAGAGCTCTTACCTTAACTCACACATTGCACACCCTTATAATGAATCGGAATGACAACTATAAGCCAGGGTTTACTGTCCAACATGAGTCTCAGTTATGTTCCAAAATTTTGTGGAATCCTTCTCAGCATTTCAGTGTTCAGTCTTGTAGCAATAAAGGGGGAACAAACTTCAAACTAATACTTGTGTTTTTCTGCACTTTTTGAGTGTCCACAAACTTTCAGCTATAGCAGGTATCACAGACAAGATGGTGTAATGCATGCAGAGAGGCCAAATTATCCTTTGAATATCCTTGTCTCCTGCTTTAAGGTATCAGTGGAAACAACATATTTCAGAAACAGTGTTGTGCGTGAACGAGTTCAAAAGAACGCGTTCATTGAACACGCTAATTTTTTCGTGAACGTTGAACTGAACTCAACACATTTTTTAATAAAGAACTTGAACGTGAATTAGTTCACATTATGTGTCATGAACGGCAGACATCACTGTAAATGAACGTTGGAATTTGTTTTCCAATGAAAAATGAGTGACATCTGTTTTCTCTTTTGAAACTCAACTACAGAAAGTTCCTCCCTCCTGTATTCTCGCTGGTGCTGCTTAAATCATGTATCACCAGACAGAAATGGTTTTGACATTGTGTGCGCAATGCATTGCGGGCAACGTAGTGTCCGGCTGAGAATAGTTAACATACTGGCTAGTTAATAACTGGCTTCCGCACTACGTTACCCGTGATGAATTGCAGCAGAGCGGGGTAGGCATAGCAACGCCGCGTACACAATTGCAGTTTCATGAGCAAATGTCTACAGTGAGCAGTTTCAATGAACGTATAGTGATTTCTAGCTTGTAGTGTGAAAAAAGTATCTATTTGAATATCTCACGAAAAAAGTAAAATGAACTGAACTTTGAACTAGTTCAGAATTAAAATTGTGAACTTTGAACGTGAACTGTTCACTTTGAGCATGTATGAACTGAACTTGAACTAGTTCAGAAAAGCTGTGAACTGGCACAACACTGTTCAGAAATACAAGTGGTCTCCGATTTACGATGGGGAGACATTCTGACAAATCCATCATAAGTTGAATTTACCATGAACCGAGAAGTTTAATATACTGCACATTGTATGTTTCGTAGTGTGACATACATTAAACATGATTAAAACATTTCCATTAATCTAGGGTTGGGCAAAATAATTTACTTAAAGCTAATTTTATAATAAAGTGTTGAATGCCACATGTAATTAATTGAATAATGTATCGAAAGTGAAAAACAAAAACAAAATGCTTAGTAATTTGGCACTGCTGCTCAGCTCAGTCAGCTGGCTTCTGCACGGATACCCAGCACAAGCAGGAGAGTATCGTACTGTGCATCTCTAGCCTGCGGAAATATTTAAATTCAAAGGTCATACTACGGTTTCTGCTGAATGTGTATTTATGTGTATTATCAGATTCCCATCGTACATTCGACATATCATAAACTGGACCACCAATATTTGGTGTGACCACTCTTAGCATTTAGAACAGTATCACTTCTCCTAGGTACGCTTTCTTGCAGTTTCTAAAGTTCTAAAGTTTCTAAAGCGACTCAGAGAGTTTGTTTTCCCTGCCTCTTGGAGAACCTGCCACATTTGTGCTGAAGACTTTGGTTGTCTCACAAAATACTTTCTGTTAGAGCCAAAAATCTATTTTGTTACTCATCATTCCAGAGCATATGCTGCCAGCTGCAGTCATTGTGTTTTTGTGCATAGGTGAGTCGCTTGGCTTTGTTTGTCCCTCTGAGCAATGGCTTTTTAGTCACAACTCTTCCATAAAGACTGCTTTCTGGTAGATTATAATAAACATGTGTACCCGGATCCCAATGTCTTTTCTAGCTCTGAGGTGAAAATGGTGCTGGGCATCTATTGAAGATAAGTAAGCCTGAGGACACCAACTATGTTTCTTGTCTTCAACTCTACCTGTTTATTTATGCTTGCGCGAAAGAGCTTGAACATCACACCTGTCTGCTTGGGAGATACCTTGCTGATGCAGGATAATCACTTTGTATTTTGTTGCTTTTAAGATTTTAAGATTAAACTGCTACAGTCTACCACAGTCATGCCATTTAACGATGGTTGTCCCTCACTCAGCACCCTTACCTCTACACAGCTGCTTCTGTTTTAGTTAATCAGTTTAGATCAATTTGCACATAATGTCATTAATCAGTGGCAGCTTGCAATGTAAATGCTGAAAGGCGCGTTTATAGAAACCTGTGATGGACTGCTGTCCTATACAGAATGTACCTTGGCTTGAGCCCAGTGAATTCCAGGTTAAAATCTAGAAAAATTCCTGAAACTCTGATCATGATAAATGGGTGTGAAAAATAAGCTAATAATATTAAATACTTTATAATGAACAATTAACAAGGCAGTTATGTGCACAGGCCCATAAGAACCCCAGTGAATCACTGGAAAAGTATTCAAAGTTTCTCCTTTTGTCCAACATGTTCTAAAGTTCATGCATTAAATTGAAGTTTGATCTCAGTGTACTTTATTTACAATATCCGCACTTTTTGGCGTAAGCCTCTTGCACAAAAAAGTACGCCGAGTTGCTCATCATGTTGTTGTAATCAGTAATCAGCCTTGAGAATCTCATAAAACCACCTGTCACTTGACTCTGTATTAGTGCCAAGAAATCTTTTTGGCAGCTGAAATGTTTTGAAAAATAAAGTCATATATATTCACTCTGTCTGAATGTCTGGATTTTTGTTGTATATATTTGAGGTTTATGGTGTGTGTGTGTGTGTGTGTGTGTGTGTGTGTGTGTGTGTGTGTGTGTGTAGATTTGGAAGAATATGTTATATACTGCATTTCGCTATGCTATATGGGATACTGCATATGCCGGTATTGACTAAATAGCCAAGATACTGCATTGTATTTGTTTAATATCAACATTGACCATGTTAACAGTTTACTTTGAGCCACAAACTTCACAAACTCATGAAGAAGTAATGATTTAATCATGCTTAACATTCATGTTCTACCTTAATTACTACATGAATTAATACAGTATATTAATGCATGATATGCATGCTTACCTTAAGCATATTCAAGATGTACTCATGACGTATTACATGTATGAATTAATGATTACTCTCTGAAATACTCATGAACTACTGCACAAGTTAATGCTATTTAATGTACCCTTATAGTAAAGTGTTACCTTGACCACCACATATTCATTTTCTTTTTTTGTACTATTTGATTTTATATATATTTTCTTACAACATATTTCTTTGCAACATATTTCTTTGAATTGCAAAGGCACAGCTCTTGTCTCTTGCCATGCAGTGAATCTGTGTACAGCCACAAATAGAATCAATTTCTCTATGGCATAATAACTCACTTAATTCACCTGTGCACTCATCATCATCATCATCATCATCATCATCTTGGTGTTTATAAGGAGCACAACTCCAGCCAAACATTGCTCAGCATGCTGCATGATTTTAATAAAACTTTGTGTTTAGTAAAAGATTATACACCAGAGGCTGTACTGTTTCGTGTGTTATTACAAATGCTGTACTACAACAGCTAATTTATCTGACAAGGTAACACATGGGTTGAATAGGTTAATAACCACAATAATATCATTAATAATCTTTTCGGTCCACGGACATAGTGGTACTTCGGTTTTCGTTGTTAATATATTGTAGAAGGCTTGTCTAGTACCAAAAATGACTGAGCAAATTTTTTTCCCTTAAAGAATAATGTAAATTGAATTCATCCATTCCAGACCTCCAGGAAATCCACACTGCATATGCATTGATGTAGTTGTATTGTACAGGTGCTCCCTGATTTACGACGTTCTGACAAATCCATCATAATTTTTATGTATTCTGAATTTAGTCTATACTGTATCATAGTGAAGCCTATTACACATTAACACTTACATTAACCTAAAATTGGCCAAAATATATAATATGACTTTTATTATAAAATGAAAAATCTCATGTAATTTAGTGAGTAATGGATTGAAAGTGAAAGTAAAAGTAAAACACTCTATTGCTGAACTCAACCCAAGAGGATTCAGTTCCTGTTTTCCTTTAGGTTGGCTGTAATGACTATTTAGGACTGTATATGTAAAAATAAAGAAAAAAAAAACATAAACACAGTGGAGGTCTGCACTGAGCAAGGGCTGTTGTGAACCTGAATCACTTAATCACTGTGTACTGAATTGTTAATTGTGAATTGTGAATCATGAATCGAGTTTTGGCTCAAAGGAGTCATGTGGCTACAAGTTTTCCGAGAACCGATTTTTCTAGTTAAAATGTGTCAAGAAATGAATTTTACAAGTTCCGAGGTGGTCGAGAACCGAGGTAACAATGTAGATTAATTTTCTTTGGTTTCTTGGGTGCATGAGGTATCCACTGTGCAAACTTCAGCTCTGAAAAATAGTTTGCCCCACTCGCATAATGCAACCAAATCCAAATTAATGGGATTACTTGTTTGAGTACTTTGATCAATGAGCAGCCCTGATTTGGGGAGGCCATGCCCAATATAAATCTTACTGTGACCCTGACAGTCAGATGGGACTAGACAGCAGAGTCACTCGTTGAAGCGTATCAGTTTGGAAAAGACCGTTAGAAAACCTGAAAAAAAATCTGAAACTCTACTTACCAATGAAGTAAGTTAGTATTAGTTGATAATCTTTACAGAAGTAGCCTACCTACCAAAACAGTAATCTACAAAGAGCAACATCCAAAGATCTTTAGGCTTGTTTTGCCTAAAATGAGGTGGCTAACGAAAAGACACTGAGCAAAAACGATATAATTGGTGATGAACCTTTCATGTGTTATTAGAAATTTGGTTAAAAATTTGACAACATTCAGTGCACAAATGCAGAAATTCAGACAGAACAAAAGCTTTTTTTAGAGCATTTTCTGTTTGGGGCTTTATTGCAGTTGTTGTATGCAAGGCAATGTGTAGACATCATGCAAGTGTCTTTGATCTCTGACACTGTTTCCAATACAGAAAAACAACAGGTAATAAAGTTTCAGAGTAGAGTGATAATAATCTCATAAAGTCCTCCAGTTCAACATTACCATCGGTTTTAAGAAGCATTTTGGACTGTTGTGATTTTGTTGGCTGTTATATGATGATAGCAGTAGCTTGAAAGTAACACAAAAACAATCTTAAAAAAAAAAACAAGCAAACAAATAACAACAAAAAAACTACACTCAGCTGTTCAACCAAACAATCAGTATCCATCAGGTTCTCGGTAGGATCTGTTTTTGTTCTGACCTGCTGGAATACCCTTTACATTCTTCTACTGGAAATTCCTCCTCTTCACAGTATCACGATGGTGACATGATCAGCATGTTCACAATAATACTTTGGTACTTGGGGTGGGGGGGGTGGCAGGGGTCATAAGGGTGCAAAGTCCTATTTAGAAAGCTTCATGCTCTCTGTGTTGCTTCAATCAGTCTGAGGAATCTGAGTTTGGATAAAGGTAAAGGATCACTTTATATGACTTTCAGTGAGCCAGTGTAGATGTATATTAAAATTAAGAGTTTTTGAAATGTTATTATACAATAGGTAGACTAGATCAGTTTAAAGTATACAATTTACACAGAATTATGTAACACATTCCATGTTTCCTAGATTAAGGAATAGTTAGTGTATGCACTATTATATTGTATTGATGTGTTCTAATTATATAGCTCATGCACACGTTGTGCCATAGATCAATATATGTGGATTTTATATGCTGTATTATATGTTTATATTTACACTGAGGCACTAAGCACATGCCCTTACCCAGAGCGACTTACAACTGATACAATCTTACAATCCAAGCAATTGTGGGTTAAAAACCTTGCTCATGGACCCAACAGTGGCAGCTTGGGAAAAAAACTTTAACAATACTTAGTTATGTATTATTATCCTGTATTCAAAGCGCTATATTGAATTAAATACATAGCAGATTTAATAGTTCATTCTGTAAAGTATGTTCAGTATATAACCTTTCATATCACTATATGTATAAACATTTAAAGTAAAAAGGTATTGTGTAAACAATACATTAAATATTTTAAGTTTGAAATTACTGTATACTTCATTAGGTTTTGAGAGGCTCTGTGTCATGCAGGTGTCTGTGATCCCTGACACTGTTTCCAATCAGAAAAAAACAGGTCATAAAGTTTCAGAGTAGGCTGATAATAATCTCATGCAGTCTTGCAGTATAACATTATACATATAATTAAAAGTCCAAAGTATAAACTTACTGCATGTAGCAATGTAAAACAGGTAAAAGGTTCCAACTGAAGTATTGGTTACTGCTTATATTACTGTACTGTGTGTATAACAATGCAAAGTATATCGTTACTGCATGCTGGATTATGCCATAGGTAAAGGTATATAGTTGTTGTTTTTACAACTGTGAACTCCGACCTTACAAGCTGATTGTGTCACGAGTGTGGGGACAGAGGCAGATGAGATCGCAGGTCCCCACTGGACAATAATAAAACACCTTTATTGTCATCCCAAGTATACGAACTCCAATAAAAACTTGGCAGATACTCAACTGTACAAATTTAGAATATAAACGGTAAACAAAACCTGGCATGGGAGCCGAAAAGCACAACTGAAACACATGGACTGCCGAACGATAAGGACAAAACAAACCCTGGCACGGTGGCTGAAAAAATAAATGAAAAACAAAACAGCCATTAGCCATGGCTAGGCTAACAGCTCGGCGCTAGAGTCCACCACAAGGTTAACACAAACACGACCGCAAGCAAGGAAGTCCCAGGCCAAACTATAATCCACAGATGGCCGCAACAACACAAACAAACAATAATACTAACCAGCTTAGCTTATCGTAGCTTGGCGTGGCGTGGCTTGAAACATGTAGCACTAGCATAGCATAGCATAGCATTGGCATGGCATGGCATGAAAAAAAAAACAAAAAGACATCCGTAATACTCGACTAACGAGGCGTATGCTGCCGCAACGCGACTGGGGAAACAAGGAGCTGATATACAAAATCCCCAGCCGCACACGGCAGCAATTAACAAGGCATAACCAATAAAATCGTCCATGCAAACATGCAACAGCCGGCAAGAAATCAGGGAGCTGCCATCTTGGTCCCGCAGCAAATTGTGGGCGATGTAGTTCCCAGACACACCACTACATGGCACATCTACCTGACCACGAGGTGTGGTGACGGGGCTAGGTATGAATCCGGGCTCAAGAACCAAGCGAGTGGGCACGTGGGGCGCGGACGGAGGCCTGACGAGACAGAGCGTAAGGCTAGAAGACCCTCCCCAAAAGCTACCCGCCGTGGTAAGCTCAGAGACGGGGCTAGCGGACTCGAAAACGGGCTTACCTGACTCTAGGGGCTCATCAACAGGGATAACCGGTGCAACTACAGGACAAGGCAATATGCTTAGAAATGGGACTAACATGGCTGACTACCGTGTTGCGGGACACTAACAGCTCATTTACGGCACCAAGTGGCTCGGCGAGCTCAGTGACGGGGCAAGCCTTCTCAGGTTCAGGGCTACCTGGTGCTAGCGGCACATTAGCAGCGTGAGACAGAGCGGCGAGCTCAGATACGTGACTATGGGGCTCTGAAGGCCCTGACGCGGGGCTAAGTGGCTTTGACGACCCTGACACGAGACTAAGTGACCCTCACGGCCCAGACATGGGACTAAGTGGCTTTGACGGCCCTGGCATGGGACTAAGTGGCCGTAACGGCCCAGATGAGGGACTAAGCGGCTCAGGAGCCCAACAATGGGGTGCTATCAACTCGTTTGCAAGATTAACCGGCTCGGAAACAGAGTCACTGAACGTGAACTGTGAACTGAACATGGTGTTGCGAGGCGTGAACGGCTCATCGGCGGAGCTGACAGGTGTGGTGGGCACCGATACAAGGCCAGCACGTTCAGAATCGGGGCCACCGGACTCAGTGGGGAGACCAAGTGGTGCGGTGAACTCTGAGACAAGGCTAGCACGCGCACAAACGGGGCTATGCAATGCTAGCGACTCATTAACAGGACTAAACCATGCGGTGGCCTCGGAAAAGGGGCTAGTTAAGCCATACGCTGAATTTCGTGGCTCTAGCAGCTCATTTGCAAGGCTGAGGGGCATGGGAGGCCTGAAAAGGGGGTTACCAGACTCGAGACTCGAGTTGAGTGGTGCGGGTGGCTCATCTATCGAACCGCAAGGTCTGAAACACTCATACACTGAGTCAGACGGCGCTAAACGGCACATTAACGGAGGTGAGCGGTGCTAGCGGGCCTTACCTGCTCGGACACAGGATTATTGGCGGCTAGAATCTCATCTTCAAAGCTAAAAGGCGTGAACGGCTCGGAAGCGGGGCTAACCTGCTCGGACACGGGGTTATCGGCAGCTAGTGGCTCACTTCCGGAGCTGGGCCCACCATTTGCTGGAGGGGTGAAGCTCACGATGTGGCTCCTTGGACGTCCATGACAGGCGATGCGATGCTCGCGACATCCTCAGCGATGGGCAAAATGTCCCGCAGGATGTCCTCGCTGAATGAAGCGGCACACAAGATGGCTCTGGCAAGCGAGGTGGCGCGCAGAGCATCCTCATCCAGCGAAGCCACCTTAGAGATGTCAGCAGTGGATGAGGGCATGCTCTGGGGGGTCCTTGGAGTGAGCAAAGCTCTTTGGAGGGTCTCCAGAGGAGACACGCCTCGGGCTGGCCTGGTCCTGGTGCCAGACCAAATCCCCCGATGACATGTGGGCTGGGGGTCGAGGGAGGAGCTGGGACCCGCCGTCTGCTGGGTTGGCGGCAGCATTCTGTCAAGGAGTGCAGGGACGAGACGAGATCCCCATTGGACAATAATAAAACATCTTTATTGTCCTCCCAAGTATACAAACTCCAATAATAACAAAAATACTTGGCAGATGCTCAGCTGGACAAATTTAGAATATAAACGGTAAACAAAACCTGGCATGGGAGCCGAAAAACCTGGCATGGGAGCCAAAAAGCAACTAAAACACATGGACTGCTGAATGATAAGGACAAAACAAACAACAAAACAAAACAACGGTGGACAGCGGTGGACTGTAGCTAACTGTAGGTGGACACGACTAACGGCTTTGGGCTAGAGTCCACCGCAAGGTTAACACAAACATGGCCGCAAACAAATAAGTCCCACACCAAACTATAATCCACAGGTGGCCGCAACAACGCAAAGAAACAATAATACTAACCGGCTTAGCTTGCCGTGGCATG
Source organism: Ancistrus triradiatus (assembly GCA_025084515.1). Taxonomy (NCBI): domain Eukaryota; kingdom Metazoa; phylum Chordata; class Actinopteri; order Siluriformes; family Loricariidae; genus Ancistrus; species Ancistrus triradiatus. The sequence goes on from JAJAGP010000626.1 coordinate 99,416, forward strand.
GCTTGAAACACGTAGCACTAGCGTAGCATAGCATAGCATTGGCATGGCATGGCCAAAATGGTATCGCTCCGCTGACACGTTCCCACGTAATGACAAAATTTGTGCAGCGAAACATATGACATATACAGGTAGTCCTCGGGTTACGACGGCCTCGAGTTACGACGTTTCGTAGTTACGACGCATCTTCCATTTACTGTATAAAGCCTTTTTTCGACTTTAAGTGGTTTTGCGTCGTTAAACTTCATAACGCGAACATCGTGTTTGGTGTGCGCGGCGGAAGAATACATGGTTACGCGGCAGTTTTTTGATAATTACTGTCATGTTCGCGCACTTTCTCCCACGGCTCACTCGTCGTGCACCTGCGCACCACGCCGCCCTTCCATCACATTCCACCTCGTTCTTTCCGATCGCGTCTGTTATCCTTATCCTAATCTCATGCTGAGCGCTTTCGGCTTCCTGTGTCAGCTCTCCCCCCGCGCTATCAGACGCCTTATTAGGTTTTCTTTTCCCGATCGTTTTTCGTTATTTCCCTTTGGCCTTTCCTTTGTTACCTACTACGCGCTTGAACGCTGCCTCGCTTCGAGCGCTGCTCTCTGCCTGGTTTAACGCAGAGATTTCTTCAGTTAGTTGTGTGTGTGTTTGTGTGTGTGTGTGTGTAAACGTGCGCGCTCCTCTAGCGCTGATCTCTGACAGTTTAAAACAGAGTTCCTCAGTTTGACAGCGTCAGGTGTGTTTAAACGCTGCCGGGCTTCAGCACCGATCTCTGCCTAGTTGAATGCAGAGACTTCTTCAGTTAATCACGTGTGTGTGTTCTCAGTTATATCTAGCGCTGTTTCCTCTGCAGTTTAAAAGGAGTATTTCTCTGTTTAATATCATTTGAGCATTTTAAAGAGGGAGACCTCCACATTGGTTAAAGCACGTCAGTGCGTATAAAACGCTGCCGCCCTCCGCGCCTTTCTCTGCCCCTGCAGACGCGGCCGTGACACACACAAAGTCTCTCTTTTTTCTTTGTCTGCCGTTTGTTTGTATTTTATTAATCATTGTTTTATTTATTCTATTCATTTCAGTTAATCACTACCATCTGGAGCTAACTGCGATTGGGTCCTATAATCCTTTTCTCTCATTTTCACGATTCGCCATCGTGTAGGATGCCGAACCGTAATAGTATGTACGTGTGTTCCGACTTACACCAAAAATCGGTTTACGACGCCACCTAGGAACGGATCTGCGTCGTAAGTCGAGGACTACCTGTACAAATAACGGAATTAACCTAATAAAAACTCAATTATATCGTTTAGTCCTTAATTAATTTTATTTTTAGTACTTTTTCCATTTAATCTTCATATATTTATACTTTGAATTTCAAACTAACATTACTTGGAAGTGTTATATAAACCTTCTGTAGCATACTGAAGCATAGGTTACTTCAGTAGCATACCACACTGTGCACTCTCAAGTCCGATTTAGAGCGTGTATAAATAATATACACAGAAATAAATAAACAGAACATTATGCTGAATAATGAAAGAAACAACAGCGACCTAAAGGAACATCCTCACCACACAGACTATCAACACAGAAACAAATTCCTTATGAAAATGAATCCTGTTTACCATGAAGATTTACCATGTTTTTTGGCAGAAAGAAAACTATGAAGGTTTGAAATCTCTACTATGGTTTTACCAAAGTACCGTAGTGAAACCATGGCAGATTCATAGTATACACATAGTTACCATAATATACCTTAGTAGTCCAACTAGAACTAACAGAACTAACTCTAAACTATGTAGTTTATAGTAACTATGGCTACTGTATACTATGACCCTGCCATGGTTTCACTAAGGTACTTTGCTAAAGTTATGGTGAGATACCAAAGCATAGCTACATAGTTTTCTTTTTTCCAAAAACATGATAAAATCATGGTTAATTTTCATAAGGGACGCACGTTGATCTTGTAACCACTCTATTTCCTTGGTGCAAGAAGCGCCATCTAGCGACCATTCTGTGTCACATTAAGGCGTAATTGTTTGAAGACTCGGCGGTCTTTTGAGACACTAAGTACAACATTTAAATCCAGAACGGCGCTGTTAGTAGAAAGTGAAAATGTGAAATATCAAATGACTGGCGCTCGGCATTTCCACGCACAGTGGTACCTTTGTTCTTGTCATTAATTAGTTCCAGAAGGCTTTTCGAGAACCGAATATGATGATTTTTCCCATAAGAAATAATTCACATTGAATTAAGGTATAAGGTATATATTTATATTGAATTACTGTATAAGGTATTATAATAATTAATGGAGTTGTATTGTCCAGGTTCTCCCTGATTTACGAAGGCGATATGTTCCGACAAATCCATCATAAGTTAAATGTATCATGAACCAAGGAGTTTAATGTAGTCTATGCCAAAACGTCTTTTAAGTGTAGTGAAAAAGGAATGGCAACATTACAAAGTGGTAAGCTGCGGTCACAACTTTTTTTTTAAAGAAAGGTAGCAATGGTTGACCAGATAAAACCTAAAATATCTAGGGTTCGTCTTTTTTGTTGTTGTTGTTTTTTTATTTGCATTTCTCTTAATGTTCCAACTTTTTCCGATTTGGAGTTGTACATAGCTATTGTTGAATGCACTATTCAATTAAACTATTAAATTACTGTAGGTTGCATTAAACAACAGGATTAAAAGTTTATAATGGAATTTGAATTATTAGTATACTATATGTATAACAGTGCAAACTATATTGATACTGCATGCTGGATTATTCAGTAGTTAAAGGTACAAAGATGTTGTGTAAACAATCCATAACATATTTGATAGTTTAAGATTTATACTGGTCTTGTATCAAACAGTATTTTTGACTTTCACACATTCACAGTTTATGGTGTGTGTGTGTGCCTGCAAGGGGAGGGAGTCTGCAATACAGACCCCTATTCAGCCCTAGGATGGACTGTACATATTCGCCTATATACATCTAAACGCATCCATAATGCATACTAATACAGAATACATACAATGGGGCAAAAAATATTTACAGTGGTGCTTGAAAGTTTGTGAGCCCTTTAGAATGTTCTATATTTCTGCATACATATGACCTAGAACATCTTCAGATTTTCACACAAGTCCTAAAAGTAGATAAAGAGAACCCAGTTAAACAAATGAGACCAAAATATTATACTTGGTCATTTATTTATTGAGGAAAATGATCCAATATTACATCTTAGTGAGTGGCAAAAGTATGTGAACCTTTGCTTTCAGTATCTGGTGTGACCCCCCCTGTGCAGCAATAACTGCAGCTAAACGTTTCCTGTAACTGTTGATCAGTCCTGCACACTGGCTTGGAGGAATTTTAGCCCATTCCTCCGTACAGAACAGCTTCAGCTCTGGCATGTTGGTGGGTTTCCTCACATAAGCTGCTCGCTTCAGGTCCTTCCACAACATTTCCATTGGATTAAAGTCAGGACTCCAAAACATGAACTTTATTCTTCTTTAACCATTCTTTGGTAGAACGGCTTGTGTGCTTAGGGTCGTTGTCTTGCTGCATGAATCTTGAGATTCAGTTCATGGACAGATGTCCTGACATTTTCCTTTAGAATTCTCTGATATCATTCAGAATTAATTGTTCCATCAATGATGGAACAATTGATGAGCCGTCCTGGTCCAGATGCAGCAAAACAGGCCCAAACCATGATACTACCACCACCATGTTTCAAAGATGGGATAAGGTTCTTATGCTGGATTGAAGTGTTTGCCTTTCTCCAAACATAATGGCTTTCTTTTAAACCAAAAAGTTCTATTTTGGTCTCATCCGTCCACAACACATTCTTCCAATAGCCTTCTGGCTTGTCCACGTGATCTTTAGCAAACTGCAGACGAGCAGCAATGTTCTTTTTGGAGAGCAATGGCTTTTTTCTTGCAACCCTGCCATGCACACCATTGTTGTTCAGTGTTCTTCTGATGGTGGGCTCATGAACATTAACATTAGCCAATTTGAGAGAAGCCTTCAGTTGCATAGAAGTTACCCTGGGGTCCTTTGTGACCTCGCCAACTATTACACGCCTTGCTCTTGGAGTGATCTTTGCTGGTCAACCACTCCTGGGGAGGGTAACAATGGTCTTGAATTTCCTCCATTTGTACACAATCTGTCTGACTGTGGATTGGTGGAGTCCAAACTCTTTAGAGATGGTTTTGTACCCTTTTCCAGCCTGATGAGCATCAACAACTCTTTTTCTGAAGTCCTCAGAAATCTCCTTTGTTCGTACCATGATACACTTCCACAAACGTGTGTTGTGAAAAGCAGACTTTGATGGATCCCATGTTCTTTAAATAAACAAGGGTGCCCACTCACACCTGATTGTGCATCCCATTGATTGAAAATACCTGACTCTAATTTCACCTTCAAATGAACTGCTAATCTAGAGGTTCACATACTTTTTCCATCTCCCTAATATGTAATTTTGGATCATTTCCTCAATAAATAAATCACCAAGTATAATATTTTGTCTCATTTGTTTAACTGGGTTCTCCTGATCTATATTTAGGATTTGTGTGAAAGGTCTGTTGATTGTTTTAGGTAATATTTATGCAGAAATAATGAAAATTCTAAAGAGTTCACCAAACTTTCAAGCACCACTGTAGTCAGCCAAATGATGATGCAAGTTTTTCTACTTAGAAAGATGAGAGAGAGGTGTGTAATTTTCTTCACAGGTACACTTAACTATGAGTATTCAATTAAATTCTTTAAAAAATCCTACAATGTGATTTCCTAAGTCAAGTCAGATCTATTATATAGCGCCTTTTACAATGGGAGCATTGTTTCAAAGCAACTTTACAAGTTTTTAGATTATCTCCTAGTTAACTACGTCCACGTCCCAAATTGAGCAAGCCTAGGGCGACAGTGGCAAGGAAAAACTTCCTGAGTGTTATAGGAAGAAACCTTGGGAGGACCAAGACTCAAAAAAGGGACCCAACCCCCTTGGGTGGCGTAGATGATAAATCTAAGAATGAAAACTAAAGTCATGGAGTCATAGCTCAAATAAAAAATGTGAAATATGCACATCGGCATTAAGTGGCCCCAGGTATTGATGGGGCTGGAGCTGATGACGGAAGCAGATTGAGTGAAGCTGCAGCAGATGGAAATCATCATGGTGGGGCAGGAAAAACTGGTACCGGAACACAGCTCAGAGAGAAAAACAGAAAATGTCAATAGTTATTGATTAAGAGCACAGTGTCTATTAACAATCACTGATGCCATGTTGTGTAACATGAGACACCCCGGCAGCATTAGCTATAGCAGCATAGCTAGAAAGTGGAGAAACTGGTAGGAAACACAGCCAAGAGGATGATCACATGAGACATCGGCAAACCCCACGGGAGGCAGAAGACAGCAAACCCAACGTCTCTGATCACCAAAGACTCTTTGACTATGAACCCCCAGCTCTGCCCTTAGTCTAAGGCAAGATGCACGAGTCAAAATTACGAGGACCAAAGCCCAGTTCAGTCAGACCACCCACTCGACACTCCCGGCTAACGGACAAGGCAGGCAGGCCAGACATTACTCCAGACTCACGCCCCAGTGACCCCCAAAGCCATGCATCCCGGTCTAAATCTAGTCAAAAAGCTGCGTAAATAAGTATGTCTTTAGCCTAGACTTAAAATTTTGGAGAGGTGTCTGAGTCGCGAACGAAAGTGGGAAAGTTTATTCCATAATTGGGGGGCCATGTATGAGAAAGCCTTTCCCCTGCTGTGACTTTTTTAATTCTAGGAACTAAAAGAAGTCCTGCACCCTGCGAACGAAGTTAGACGAGTTGGATTGTAAAACTCTAAGAGGTCACTCAGATAATGTGGGGCCAGGCCATGTAGAGCTTTATAAGTTATAAGAAGTATTTTGTAATCAATGGCGGAATTTGACTGGTAACCAGTTGTAGTGATGATAGAAAAGGAGTGATATGATCAAATTTTCTAGTTCGAGTTAGCACTCGGGCAGCTGCATTCTGAACTAAACTGAAGTTTATTTATAAGATTTACTAGAGCATCCAGTAAGTAAGGCGTTACAGTAATCCAAACCTTGAGGTTATAAAACCATGAAACAAGTTTCTCTGCATCATTAAAAGAGAGGATTATTTCTAAGTTTAGCGATATTACGTAATTGAAGGAAGCAATTCGAGGGTGATACTGCTAATGTGCGCATCAAGGAGAGAAATCTGAATCAAAGGCGACCCCTAAGTTTTATATACAGACGGGACTGGGCAATACTGGACAGCCATCTAGATTTTAGGATAGATGTAGCCAACCTGTCTCTCACAGCCTTGGGTCCCACTAATACAACCTCAGTTTATATGAGTTAAGTAAGAGGAAAAGTAAAATAATATCCAATCTTTTATTTCCTTTACACAGTCCTCAATTTTGTTGATTGTAAGGGCTGTCATTAGGTTTGGCTGATAGGTACAGCTGTGTATCATCTGCATAGCAGTGGAAAACTAATGCCATGTTTACGAATAACGGAGCTTAGTGGCAGCATGTACAGAGAGAAGTAAAAGGCGGCCAAGCACTGACCCTGAGGCACGCCCCATACTTCACTTTTGAGAGCTAGACCTTAGATTATTTATATGAACAAACTGGTACGGTCGGTCAAGTAGGATTTAAACCAAGAAAGTGCCAATCCCTTATACCTACAGTATTTTCTAGTCTGTTTAGTAAAAACATCCATGATCTATAGTGTTAAATGCTGCACTTAAATCTAACAGAACAAAATTCTTAAAGAAAAAGAAAAGAACACATCCCTTATCTGAGGACATTAACAAGTCATTTAGTACCCTAATTAATGCCTGTTTCAGTACTATGATGGGGCCTGAAGCAAAGACTGAAATATTCATAAATATCATTCCATTGGAGGTGGGGTAACTGCAGAGCGCTGATAGGACGGCTTTTTCTAAGATTTTGGACAGAAACGGTAGAGATTTGAAATTGGTCTATAATTAGATATCACACAAGGGTCAAGATTGGCTTTTTTAATCAGTGGTTTGATAACAGCAGACTTAAAGGATTTGGGTACATAACCAAAGGTAAAGGATGAACTTAAAATAACTAACACTGGCTCTATAATACTAGGTATTACTTGTTTGAGTAAACGTGTAGGAATTGGATCTAATAAACATGTTGATGTTGATGACGAGCTGATCAGTGCAGATAGTTCAGTATTAGTAATTGGGGTAAAAGATTCTAATCTTGATATACAGCTAATTGAACAGATGTCTTCACTAGTGCTGCATCTGGAAGGTTGCTGAATAGTTTGGTGATGTGATGAGCATCGAGTTTGATGCCTAATGTGTTCTATTTTATCATTAAAGAAAGTCATGAAATTATTACTGTTAAACTTACACAGAACGGGAGAGTCACTTTCTGTTGGTTTTTTTTGTTAATTTGGAGACTGTATTAAAGAGAAATCTTGGATAATTCTTATTTTTTTCTATGATGAAGTTACAGACCTCTCTCATCAAGTAGGAGAACCTGCACAATCAGTGACTGACTAAATACTTTTTTGCCCCACTGTATATCCTGTAAGGACAGTGGTTACGTAGCAGTTAAGGTACTGGACTCTGGCCCAGAAAATCTAGGGTTCAAATCCCACCTCGGCCAAGCTGCCACTGTTGGGTCCTTGAGCAAGGCCCTTAACCCACACCTCCTTGGATTGTAGACTGTATCTTGTAAGACTGTTGTAAGCTGCTCTGGATAAGGGTGTCTGCTAATAAAATAAATATATTTAGGATCATGTTTATCAAAATCATTTTATTCAGTCAGACGCATTTCTTAAGTGGTCCCCTGTAGCAAGAGACAGGATTCTGGTGACATGAAACCTCACTCACAACACAAACCCTACCTTATCAGAGGAGAACATGAACCGGTGTGGCTCAGCGGTAGAGCGCTAGTTCACAGTGTTGAGCCACTTAAGTTTGTAATCCCCTTCTGGGTAAGGTCTCAGTTGCATATTTAAGTTTTTTTTTATTTAAGTGTTTAGTCCCCTGGCAAAATAGACTTCAGTAGTACTGGGAGTTTGGGTTGAACTTTGTGTAAAATGGTGCTTGACAGCATGTGAACTTCTGTATTTTCTGGATCAATATGGCCTAAAATATCATCAGATTTTCACACAAGTTCTAAAAGTAGACAGAGAGAAGCCAATTAATCAAATGAGACAAAAAAATAATATACTTTGTTATATATTAATTGAGGAAACTTATCCGATATTTCATATATGTGAATGACAAAGGTATATGAACCTCTAGGATTGGCAGCTAAATTGAAGCTGAAATTAGAGTTAGGTATTTTCCAGTTAGCATCCCTGGTCAACTGTTAAGGGAAATGTTAAGCTGTAGTTATTGCTGCACAAGGAGACCATCCCAGGCACTGAAAGCAAAGGTTCACATACTTTTAGCACAATTGCCTTTGATATATGTTTAAAGTACATTGATATATGTTATATTGTTCCTCAAATTGTCATAACACTACCTGTTACAAAACATCTTGCATGAAATGTCCCAACATGTTGTTCATTGTTTTCATCATCAAACCAATTCCAGAAGAGTATTTAGACACTAACAGGGGTCCTGCAGTCAGTCCCGAAAATCTTTGATTTCTCCTAAACACACTTCCTTCTTCAGGAAATGGGTGGAGTTCTAAAAAAAACCTGCTGTAAATTGTTCTCAGGGTTCCTTCCCTTCAGCTCTTGTGTTCTTAGAGTTCAAATAATAAAGCTTGGAAACATGCACAATGATGCTGGAGACAATATCAGGACACCTGAAGTGGAAGTGTGCTGCGCTGTTGCTTCATTACCATCTGTTATCGCATTCTCTTGTAGGCTACTACCATGAGTGTGGAAAAGAAGGAACCAAGGCAGCCATGCTGCTCCAAACTAAAGGTCAGTCATGATCTGAAAAATCATTTCAAAATCAGTTCATCTTACTTTTTTGTTAATTTACTAAATACAATATCTGTACATTTTATATATATAGATATTGTATTTAGTATATATATATATATATATATATATATATATATAAATACACACACAATATTTAGTGTATATATATCTATATATATATATACACACACAATACAAATATATTTCTTTTATTTTTACATTATATTTGTATATTATATATTTTATATGTATAAAAAATATGATACAATATCTGTACATTTTATATATATATATATATATATATATATATATATATATATATATTAGTAACTTAACACACAAAAGTAAGATGAATTGATTTTGAAATGATTTTTTTGTACATATAAAATAGATAACATACAAATATAATGTAAATATATTGTATTAGGTAAATTGTGTATAATAATAATCTGTATATACATTTACATTACATATACATTTAAAATGGTCTTAATTACACCGAGTTTTGTATTACTTATTTCATTAAAAGTTATTTTTTATAGTTTTATTTATAGTTTTTATCATTATAATTTTGTTTTGTTTTGTTTTTTTGTCTTGTATTTTCATTGTTTAGATTTAAAAGTAAAATATCTTCATATGTTTATATATTTTAGTTTCATTTTGGTTTTAAGTTGCTTTTATAAAATTTAGTTTGAGGTATAGTGGTTTTATTAATATGTTTTAAGTGAGTTTTTTTTTAAAATCATTTTCATTTTTATTTTCATTTATTTTCAATTTAAAGTTTATTTTAACAAAATGTAGTGGTATTTTAACAAGTTTATGTATTTTACAGGTTTACATGTTGTTTATATTAATTTTATTATTCATATGTATTATTTGGATTATATCATTTTTAGATCATCTGCATTGTTTTGACATATGCATAACATATGTGCTAATATTTTGGAGCTTTCCAAATCATCCAGTAGTTTTTCTGTTAACATAAACATAACATAAGGTGTTAATGCTTCGGAATATAAATGGCTTATACTCATATGGAGTAAATAAGGGCAGGATGCAGCACAGAGAGTAATGGAACCTGTCTATTATTTATTTAAGTATCTTTTGGATGATTAGCTATGCTTGGTGATTAGACACAGATCATTCCCTGAGTTATGCAAGCTACTGCTAATTGATGAAGAAGTAACTATTACATGAAGCTCATCTCTGACTGAGTCCTCTTAACTCGTGCATATAAACATGCTATGTAACAGAAAAGATGCGCGCACACACACACGCACGCACGCACGCACGCACGCACGCGCACGCACGCACGCACGCACGCACGCACACACACACACACACACACACAATACAGGTACAGTGGTGCTTGAAAGTTTGTGAACCCTTTAGAATTTTCTATATTTCTGCATAAATATGACCTAACACATCATCAGATTTTCACACAAGTCCTAAAAGTAGATAAAGAGAACCCAGTTAAATAAATGAGACAAAAATATTATACTTGGTCATTTATTTATTGAGGAAAATGATCCAATATTACATATTAGTGAGTGGTAAAGGTAAATTAACCATTGATTTCAGCCCCCTTGTTCAGGAATAACTGCAAATAAATATTTACCCTTTGAAGGTACACGGGGTTCCTTTGTGACTTTGCAGACTGTTCCATGCCTTGCTCTTGGAGTGATCTTTGTTTTTTGACCGAGTACCAATTTCTCAATTTGTACACAATCTGTCTGACTGTGGATTAGTGGGGTCCAAGTTCCAAAGTACAGGACTAATGTACCATATAATAAAACTACTATTAACTGTTTAAAATAGAAATGAAACACAATAAAAGTATTAATGACTTCTTATTATGAATAGCTTTCAGACACAAAATGTTTCAACTGTGTGAAAAAAAAAAGTTTAACATTAATTGGCTAATAGGTTGTTATCATTATTATTATTATTATTATTATTATTATTATTATTATTATTATTTAAAAAGTACTAAAATCCCTTGTGTTTTCTTTCTTATTTTCTTTTATTCCTATTATTCTTCCTTTCTTCTGTCTTTGTTTGGCATATCTTGCATACATGCTCAACATCTCTCCCCTTACTTTACTTTTTCGTTTCTTCTTTACTTGTTCACTGTCTTTTATTTTTTGCTGTTGCTGCTCCTTTTTATTCATTAATTAATTTACTCATTCGTTTAATTTACTCATTCTTTTTTTTTTCCATTTTTTATATTTCCATCTGTCCCTTATTTTTTTTAATTAAAATTTTTACTTTATCCATTATTTTGTCTTACCATTACTCCAATTTATATTTTTATCACTATTTTGTCGTCTTCTTACAATTCCTTCATTTCTCCCTACCTTTCCACCTTTCTTTCTTTTTCTTTCTTTTTCTTTCGTTTTACCATTCTGCTTCATTCCTTCCTTCATTCTGCTCTTGATCCCTCTCTTCTTCCTCACTATTCCTCCCTTTTTTCCATTCTATTCCATTGTTTTTTCTTCCTCCAATATCCATACCTTCTTTTGTTCCTTTCCTTTTTTCTTCTTCTTTAATTTCTTATTTCATTCTTGCCTTGTCTACCTTCCTTCCTTTTTCCCTACCATTCCTGCTCTTTCTTTTGTTTTGTATTATGATTCCTCAATCCTTTTTCCCTCCTCCTTCATTCACATCTTGTTTTTGTTTCTTCCTTTCTTTATTTGTTTTCTTTCTTTATTATTTATTTCTACCATTCCTACCTTCCTTTTTCTCTCTATCCCTCAATCCTCATTTTCTTCTTCTACACTACCACTTCCCATTATTCCCTTCCATTCTTCCATTCCTTTGTCCTTTCTAACTCAATTTTTTCCTTTCTTCCTTTTTCGTTCTGTTTTTCCTTTTATACTAACTTATTTTTTAACTCTTTTCTCTTCTTTAATTCCTCTTTTCTCTCTTGTCTACCGTCCTTCCTGTTTTTCTCCCTTGTCTTCTTTGTCAGATGTTTTTGGCCTCCTTGTCCTTCGTGTACTTTGCTAAAGCGTTTCAGGGCAGTTACATGAAGAGTTCCGTCACACAGATTGAGAGACGTTTCGACGTCCCAAGTTCACTGATTGGATTCATTGATGGGAGCTTTGAAATTGGTAAACACAAACACACATTCTACTGTGATTAGTGAAATAAACACACACTTTATAATGTGATAACTGAACACACTTTCACTGATTTTTTACTACATTTTGCTACAGTTTCAGGCTAATTTAAATGCTGCATTATTTGTTGCTTGTGCTCAGAAGAAAGTATTCAGATATCTTATTTTGATTTTTAAAATTTGTATAGGCAACCTGTTGGTGATTGCATTTGTCAGTTACTTTGGAGCAAAATTTCATCGTCCCAGACTGATTGGAGCAGGGTGTCTGATCATGGCTATCGGCTCCTTCATCACCGCGATGCCCCACTTCTTTCAGGCAAAGTGAGTTCAAACATAACCACAGATACCAACACCTTGTGTTTGTTTATTGTATCAGTGAATATTTCTTTATTTATTTCTTTGGTTAAATCTTTTTCTATTTTTTTTTCCTCTTGCATTTTTATTGTTTACATTTATTACACATTTTATTCCATTTTTTTACATTTACTTCTGTATCTAGTCTTGCTTGGTGATTTTATTTTATTTTTTATTTTCTTTACTTTCTTCTTCCCTTTTATTACTTTCTGTTTCTTTAATGTTCTTTCTTTCTTTCATTTTTCTTTCTTTGTGTTTCTCTTTGTCACTCATGCTGCTGTTTTACATATTTCATGACATTAAGAACATTGTAAGCTCCTTCGTAAGATCATTCTGTAATTGACAAGGGTTTCCTAGAACCATTCATAATAACAGAAGCACATTCAGTCCATAGTTAATAACATGCCGGTTGAACCAGTGCCTGTGTTACAACTGACAGCAACCAGATGGTCAGTACAGGAGAACAGTGAGCATTAAAGAAGAAAACCTTGACAGCCTTCAGGGTCTCCACTGCACTTCTCTGGAAGAGTGATCTTCATAATAGTGTTCAGTAGAATGACAATTGGAAATGAAGCCAGTGTGGGCCCACAATCACATAGGTGACATCACCCAGACTACCTGCAGTGTGAGTTCCACCATGGCCGGAGCCAGCAATGCAAGCTCACATTTTTGACCAGGAAAAGCAGAGTTAAAAGGGTGAAAAACCCCTGGAACGTCAACATTTTCCTTTTCTCTAACATCTAGATCCTCCAAGTACCACTTTGAATATGTTTGAGAAAGGCTTTTAGGCCTTATAGTGTCAGATTATGTTCAGTGGATAGTTTTGGGTACACTGACATTCATGTCATTTAGCAGACGCCCTTATCCAGAGCGACTTACAATCTTACAATCCAAGCAATGGCAGATTAAGGGCCTTTCTCAAAGACCCAACAGTGGCAGTTTGGAAGATGTGGGATTTGAACCCTGGACCTTCTGGTTCATAGTCCAGTACTAGGCTACCACAGTCCCACAATTATTGTACTATTCTCAACCCAACAATGACCCTGAATAAGAAGTGACCCTGCACCATATTTACTTATACACATGCATCATGTGTCACCGTATTGCTGAGAAGTTGTCCACTTCGTCTTCTTCCAACTAACTGATTTTTCAGTGGATTATTAGACATAATCCTCAGCCTACATCTTGTCCTCGAACAGGTACAAGTATGAGACGACGATCTCCCATTTCTCCGAGACTAATGACACTGAGTCCATGCTGCCATGTCTTCCTACTGGAAGCCCAGCACACGGAGACGAACCGCACACCTCAGAGAGTCATGCAGGTGAGTTAAGGTTTAGTCGTCCAATTTGTTAGTCCAACTCTATGGGGCAAAATATGATTTTACAATACACTATACTAGTACTTCATACATTTTGGCATAAATGTGGTCTCAGTCTGTACAAACAATAAACACTGCAAGCTTGGGACGCTGCTACTTGATATCTACTCTCACTGTGTTGTGTAAAAAGTTACATGAACATGAAATTTGCTCCTGCAGAGTGTCAGAAAGCAGCAGGATCATCTATGTGGATCTATGTTTTCCTGGGTAACATGCTGAGAGGAATCGGAGAGACTCCGGTCATGCCGCTTGGGCTCTCCTACCTGGACGACTTTGCCAGACAGGAGAACACAGCTTTATACCTGGGTATAAATACCAGCTTTGGCACAGTACACAAAAACTAAACCGATGAGAATATCTTGTGTTAACTGAAACCATTTACTAAAAACTGTATTCATACAGTATTGATATTTTTCACAAAAGCAACCTTGCGACAGTGTAACATGACTTGAGCTGTAGCTCATTCAGTGAAGCTTGCATGTTTTCCTCGGTCCGCATGGGCTTTCTCCAGGTACTTTGGTTTTTTACCACATTCCAAAGGAGTCCAAGTCCATTCTCTGCATCAGTTCAAAATGTTGCCATAGTGGCATTAACGTCCTCCTTTAGAACAAGCTTACTTCTGTAAGTTGCACTGATATGGGAGTCTGATAAATGGTATAAATGTACATATAAAGCCCTCAATAACCAGTGGTTGATGTATAGGGCTGTAGACCAGAAGGTCCAGAGTTCAAATCCCACCTCTCCCAAACTGGCTCTGTTTTGTCCTTGAGCAAGGCCCTTAATCCACAATTACTTGAACGGTATCAGCTGAATTGTATCAAGTCCCTCTTAGTAAGAGTGTGGGTTAAATGCTGTAAATCTAAATATTCCAGCATTATTTTCAATTTCATGCATCTCAGCATTCTTTGCCAGACTGAAATATAAATTATAATATTTCCAATTTGTATGCAGAAGTTTGTGTATGTGTAGCTAATTAAGTGATTTTCTGTTTGTACAGTGGATAATGATGTACAATCATATCTACTGAGTACAGTAATAAAGAAAAGAAATTATCGTTTGTATAAATTACAGATATTCAGTGGTATCAATTATTGATTCAAGTCTAGCAATCTACATTGTTTTATCGTAACTCATAATAAATAATAAATATGTGCATAAATATGATTTAAAACATTATCAGATTTTCCAATATTCCAGATTTTCCAGAAATCCAATATTACATATTAGTGAGTGGCAAAAGTATGTGAACCTCTAGGATTAGCAGTTAATTTGAAGGTGAAATTAGAGTCAGGTGTTTTCAATCAATGGGATGCCAATCAGGTGTGAGTGGGCACCCTGTTTTATTTAAAGAACAGGGATCTATCAAAGTCTGCTCTTCACAACACATGTCTTTAGAGTGACTCCATCTAGAGTGACTCCATGTCGCCATCTCTAAAGAGTTTGGACTCCACCAATCCACAGTCAGACAGATTGTGTACAAATGGAGTAAATATTCAAGACCATTGTTACCCTCCCCAGGAGTGGTCGACCAACAAAGATCACTCCAAGAGCAAGGCGTTTAATAGTTGGTAAGGTCACAATGGGACCCCAGGCTAACTTCTAAGCATCTGAAGGCCTCTCTCACATTGGCTAATGTTTAATGTTCATGAGTCCACCGTCAAGAAGGAACACTGAACAACAATGGTGTGCATGGCAGGGTTGCAAGGAGAAAGCCACTGCTCTCCAAAAAGAACATTGCTGTTCGTCTGCAATTTGCTAAAGATCACGTGGACAAGCCAGACGGCTATTGGAAGAATGTTTTGTGGACAGATGAGACCAAAATAGAACTTTTTGGTTTAAAAGAAAAGCGTTATGTTTGGAGAAAGGAAAACACTGCCATTCCAGCATAAGAACCTTATCCCATCTGTGAAACATGGTGGTGGTAGTATCATGGTTTGGGCCTGTTTTGCTGCATCTGGGTCAGGATGGCTTTGCCATCATTGATGGAACAATGAATCTGAATGATAGAGAATTCTAAAGGAAAATGTCAGCACATCTGTCCCCATGAACTGAATCTCAAGAGAAGGTGGGTCATGCAGCAAGACAACAACCCTAAGCACACAAGACGTTCTACTAAAGAATGGTTAAAGAAGAGTAAAGTTAATGTTTTGGAATGGCCAAGTCAAAGTTCTGACCTTAATCCAATGGAAATGTTGTGGAAGGACCTGAAGTGAGCAGCTAATGTGAGGAAACCCACCAACATCCCAGAGCTGAAGCTGTTCTGTACGGAGGAATGAGCTAAAATTCCTCCAAGCCGGTGTACAGGACTGATCAACAGCTACAGGAAACGTTTAGTTGCAGTTATTGCTGCACAAGGGGTAACACCAGATACTGAAAGCAAGGTTCTTATACTTTTGCCACTCACTAATATATAATATTGGATCATTTTCCTCAATAAATAAATGACCAAGTATAATATTTTTGTCTCATTTGTGTAACTGGGTTCTCTTTATCTACTTTTAGGACTTGTGTGAAAATCTAATGATGATTTAGATCATATTTATGCAGAAATACAGAAAATTCTAAAGAGTTTCAAGCACCCCCCAGACTTTCAAGCACCCCCCTCCCCATATATATATATTAGGTTTATATTAATTGCTTGTCATTATCCATTATTTAGCATTTATATAGCTGTAACTCCTTCACTTCATCTTTCCTTGTAAGCTAGTCAGGTGCAAATCCCAGACAGTTTGTAGCATATTGATTCTCACTACAGTCAGAGTGTGTTATGAGTCGTGTTGGTGAAGCGGTGTGTATCAGTTTAAGTTGGTGACCTCCACTGACTAGATGGTGGTGAACCATTTTAAAGACTGGCATGATAGTGAGTTGCGCTGGTATGAGTGGACCTACAACAGTGTCGTATAAAAAAATTGTGTTCAATTCAATTGTAAAGTTTACTAAACTTACTAAAGGACTAAATGTATAACAATATTATGGATTGGTTTCAAATTGCCTAATGCCTCCTCTCCCTCTCTCAGCATGTACACAAACAATAGGAATGCTGGGGCCCATATTTGGCTTCATGTTGGGTTCCTACTGTGCAAAGCTCTATGTGGACATTGGAGCTGTGGACTTAGGTAAATATTGCCAAAGTGATATTTTTTCATGGTGCCACACACTTTTCATTACTTAATAATGTTCTGAATAGAACTCATAGGTACAACCTCTGAAATATTTTTGTTTTATTCTAAATTGAGCTTTTACCACAACTTTATCCTGGAAAGCTTCTTTTGAAGAAGCAAATGATCTAATAAGCGACCATTATAGTGGGCGCGTACGTGCTGCCACGCTGAACCAGTCCCCGGCGTGTCTAACAGGCCAATGCTGCCATCTAGCATTGGTGCATGGCCTCTAACAGGTATGCTCTTTAATTGATTAAGCACCCAGATTTACATCAGTACTCATTCCATCAAGGAACCACCCATCGCTCACTTAGCAACCTGTCTGTTAGAAATCAAGAAGTGGATGAAACAAAGCCTTCTCATCTTAAATAGTAACAAGACAGAACTCGTTCTTATTGGTTCCAAATCGACCCTCAATAAAGTCCCCCCTTTTATTCTCCACATTTATGACACAACTGTGTCTCCTTCTTCTCTGGTCCGTAATCTGGGTGTCATCCTCTGACTCAACGCTATCATTCAGTGCTCACATCAACTCTGCTGTTAAAACCTCATTCTTCCATTTGGGTAACATCGCCAAAATCAGACGATCCCTCTCTCAACCTGAAGTTCTTGTCCATGCCTTCAATTCTAGCCGTTTGGACTATTGTAACTCCCTGCTTGGTTGCAACAGTTCCTTGTTCATTAACAAACTCCAGAACCCTAAAACTTTTTCTTCTTTGGCCTTGCCTATGTCCAGTACTCCCTATATCCTTTTTGTACAAACATTTGTTTGTTATTGTTTCCTAGTTGTCTGTCTGCGTTGTGTCCTCTAATCTGTAAGCATCAATGGTTTTTAAAAGCGCTGTACAAGAATATGGTTAAAGTAAATTACAGTTTAATAATTGATCAGAATCTTTAGATATGTTAAATTCACTTTGATGTTGAGGGACATAATGCGTAAGTACAATTACAAACACAGGCTTGCAATGTTGATGCTTATCAGACTATGTGCCAAGATGTAGAAACAGGGGTCAGTCTTATTTGTTTTTGGCTCTGACTAGCAGGTCTGTTTACATTAGGCATGTTATCACTGGCTGTTTTACTGTTAATGGGTAAGGTGCAGTGTGTTAGAGGGGAGAGGTCTGGGAACATAACCCTTGTTATAAACCTTGTAGTATAACCTTGTTACAATACTAGTACGGTAGTAATACTATTCTGTGTTGCGTTTATGCATTTATTATTATTATTATTATTATTATTATTATTATCATTAAGTGACATTTTTTTCACACTATAACCCTGCAGTTTCCAAGTTAGGGTCACTGGAGCTTCGGCATCCATTCGGTACCCCTGACATAAGCTAGTATCGCAGACATAAACTTGTGGATGGACACCAGTCCATAGCAGGGTGGGTAGGGGTCACTGTTGCAAAGTCAGGGCATAATCTCCTGACTGGTCTCCTCTCCCTCAGACACCCAGGTCGCTGCAGCCGTGAGATGGCACATTAGACTGCTGGGCTACCCCAGCACCAATTTATTTTTATTAGTAGTAGTTATTATTGTTACTGTATGGATAATATTTTACTAAAAACAGTACAGTGGTACCTCGGTTCTCGACCACCTCGGAACTCGTCAAATTTGGTTCCAAATGCATTTTGACTAGAAAAATGTGTCTCGGTTCTTGTCGTTTGCTCAGTACTCGGCAAACTTGCTTAAACTTGTATGAGTCGAGCCGCGAAACTCATTTCAGCCGAAACTCGATTTATGATGCATGATTCACAATTCACGATTCAGTACACAGTGATTCAGGTTCACAACAGCCTTTCTCAGAGAAGATGTCTGCAGTGGTTATAGGGTTTTTCTTAATTTTCTACACTACTGTATTTTTAGTGCAAATAAACATCTTCATGGGTCCTAAAAAGATTAGTTGATATGAAAATATAAACTAATAGGAGATGTTCAAGAACACAGGCTGCAGTTAGCTTAGCAGCTATGCTAGGGCCCTGTGTTCATCAATAGAGTAAGTGTTTTGCTTTTACTTTTCACTTTCAATCCATTACTCAGTAAATTACATGAGATTTTTCAACACTTTATTATAACATAAGCTTTGTCTTAATGATTTTGTCTTAATTAGGTTAGTCTCTTAATTAATTTGATTCCAATATTCACTGCAGAGTACAGCAACTATTATGCAAAAGTTGACACACTGTACTGATTTATGAATTAACAGAAACAAACATGATATGATCACTGAAATGTTTCTGCAAATTCTTATATGCCAAGGGCACCCAGACCTTTCCGTAAGAATGCATATACTTTATGTTACGTTATGTTATTATGCAAAAAAGAACCATTTTCCTCATTGTCTCCCTGCAGAACATGTAATAACCTGTGAATGCACCACTAGACCTGATTAATGAATATAATGCCCAAATATTTTTAGTAAGTGTTAGTAAGTGTCACGAAATAATAATTTATGCTATTTATATCTCCAGACACCATCTCCATTAACCATAAGGATTCACGCTGGGTCGGAGCCTGGTGGCTCGGCTTCCTAGCCACCGGAGCAGTGATGCTTCTGGCCGGGATCCCATTCTGGTTTCTGCCCAGGTCTCTGCCAAAGCAAGGAGACAGTGATGGCAAGAAAGACCAGGGCGACCAGCAGGGAGAGCAAGATGTGTTTATCCCTTTGGAGAGCAAAGATACCTCAGCACCTGAGAAACCAGCCCCCGTCAGCATCGTGGCCCTGGCTAAAGGTGCTTTTTCATTAACATACCTATCACATCTAAAAATCAGTCACTTTCATTAATCCAAATATACAGGCACAAGTCCACTAGTGAAAATGCTTCTAGTTTGCATTTTTCTGGAAGTCATTAAAAAATTTTTTCATAAAAATATACCATAAAAATAACACAGAAATGTTGAATTGCTGCAAAACCTGACGTGAAGTTACGTCTCAGAAGATATGTAAATAATTACAGGTGTGGTCTGATTTGACACTGGCTCTTGCCACAAGAGGGCATGAAGGTGCTTCCCCCACTGTCTACAAAAAGATTTAAAAGCTTTTGGCTAGTGTACCTCTTGGTGAGAGATCGTTGACTGCTAGACATGCCAGTACAACGCACTTGAAGACATTTTGCCCAGTTGACAAGCTTTGAGAGGGGGCAAATCATTGCACAGAGAGAAGAGAAGAGGGATGGGCGATTTGATGAATTTCCCACCATTTAGAACAATATGACCTAGCTTGTAGGAGGTGTTGGGAGCAGTGGTTCTATGAGGGCACACACACACTTGGTGAACAGGCTCTTGACAGCCCAGACAAACCTTCAGAAGAGAGGATTGTTTGATCCACCGACAAGCACAAGCAGCTCCCACAGTTTCATTCTCCACCATTCAGACACAGGTGGCACCTTCACCACACACCCCTGTCTCTGGCCTGACCATTTCCAGGCACTTAGCAAAAGGAAATTTGTTGTCACGGCACGGCACGAACATTGCGTGTCCTGCCTTTGACAACCAGCACCATCCCCTTTGTTTGTAGTGGTGTAATGAACAAGAATCCTGGACTACTATGGACTGGAACAGTATAGTCCTTAATGACAAATCCAGGTTCTATTGGGGATCCGATGACGCTCAGGTTCGAACACAAAGGCCTTGTGGTGAACGCTTCAACGCTGTCTTTGCTGTGGAGTGACGCACTGCCCCAAGTGATTGTGTGATGGTCTGTGAAGCTACTCGGTCACCCCTATTAGTGAGTGATAAGAGGGGCACTAACAGATGAGCGATATTCGCAAAACATTCTTCTTCCTGGTATTTTTCAGCAGGATAACGCTCGCCCATACACAGCAATGGTTTCCCAGGAATGTCTGCACCAGAGAAAGCAACATTTCCTTGTCCTGCCTAGTTGTGAAATGTATTGCCAATCAAGCATTTACAGGATGCCAGCTTTGGCAAACTTCAAGAGTGGAGGATTTACAGGTCAGCTGTGGGCAAATGTGTCATAGAGGCATGTCCAGGAGTCAACAATCTCTCACCAAAAGATACACTACCTAAAAGTAGCTTCTGAGAGCTTTTTTTATAGGGTAGTGGATGAAGCACTTTTACGCCCTCTTGTAGCAATCAGACCACACCTGTAATCATTTACATATCTGCCTTAGACAGAACTGCATGCCGAGTTTAGCAGCAACCTGACATTTCTATCTGTCTGCTTATGCTATAGATTATCTCTGATTGTGAATGAATGAGTCAAATTTTGTTTAACATTTCATTTGACCAAGGGCTCCCATACCACTGCATCAAACTGGTTGGTATGTCAACTGTGGTAATGGTATTTAATTCTGCAGATTTCCTGCCATCCTTAAAGAGGCTCTTCAGTGACAAGGTTTACCTGCTTATCATCGTCACCGGTCTGATCCATGTCAATGCTTTCATCGGAATGATTACATTCAAGCCTAAGTTCATGGAACAGATTTTTGGCCAGTCCCAGTCAAAGGTCATCTTCATGATTGGTATGTGTTTACTCATTCAACCTTGCTGTTTAGATGCCAGTCTGGATTAGATACATTTCCACACAAAACTGGAACTGCAAAAAAGCTTTTAGGTGGACTGTTAAGTCATCATGACCTTAATCAGATAAATGTTAGTGAGTCAGTGTCATGCCCTGATCAAGTGCTGTTGTGTTTCTACACCTTAATACAATGTTTTTCATTACAAATGATTAAATCAGCATAATAATTTGAGTCAGAAGTTGAATCTAAAAAAAAAAACATATGTTTCAGAATTATGCACCCACATGTACACTCACTGACTTGGTACATCTGTTCAACTATGTGTTAGCACAAATATCTAGTCAGCCAATCACATGGTGGTAGACCACACTGGGTGCCACTCATTTACATTTACATTTACAGCATTTAGCAGACGCCTTATCCAGAGCGACTTACAATTGATACAATCTTACAATCCAAGCAATTGTGGGTTAAGGGCCTTGCTCAAGGACCCAACAGTTGCAGCTTGGCAGAAGTGTGATTTGAACCCTGGACCTTTTGGTCGATAGTCCTTAACCACTAGGCTACCACAGTCCACACACTAGGCTACCACAGTCTACAGTACCACTCCTGTCAACTAAGAACAGGCAATGGATGCTACAGTTTGCACAGGATCACCAAAATTGCACAATAGAAGATCGGAAAAATGTTGGCAGCTCTGATATGTCTCAATTTCTTTTGCAACATTCATGAAAGCATGGATCCATCCTGCCTTGTGTCAACAGTTCAGGCTCGTGGTGTAATGATATTTTCTTGCCACACTTTTATGTGTGCCTTTATACCCCATTAAGCATTGTTTAAACACCACAGCCTTGTTGCTGACCATGTCTGTCCCTTTATGACCACAGTGTACCATCTTCTGATCTCTACTTTCAGCAGGATTAACGCACCCTGTCACAAAGCTCATATCAATTTAAACTGATTTCTTGAACATGACAATGAGTTCACTCTACTCAACTGGCCTCCACAGTCACCAGATAGAGTCTAATAGAGCACCTTTGGGATGTGATGGAATGAGAGACTCACATCATGGATGTGCAGCCAACAAATCTGCAGCAACTGCGTGATGCTGTCATGTCAATATGGTCCACAATCTCTGAAGAATGTTTTCAGCACCTTATCACAAAGAATTAATGCAGTTCTTAAGCATATAGCGTCCAAAGCCTAAACTGTCATACATATCACTCCCTCCAGAAAATACACAACACTGTGGTTCTTCAGTTACACGCACACATTAAAATTCACACACACACTGTAGAACCAAAAAATAAAACCAAGACGGAATGAGTCCACTTGAAGAACAGTAATTTCCAGAACAGGCAATGCAATATCTCCTTTTAAACACTTTAAACTTTAAGTACGTAAATCCAGAGTGGCACTACTAGTAGGAAGTCACAGTGGTCATATAATCGGTGCTCGGCACTTTTAGGTAAATGTAGGTGAAGAAACCATGTTGTTAAGGAGATTACAAACTTTTCCATTTCACGTCTCTTCTTGGCAAAGTAATGCAAAGTAAATCAATATTCATGAAAATGTATGAAATAACTTGTATGCCTGTATATGTGTACATACACCTAGTCTATGGAGCAGAAAGACCAGGGTTTAAATATCACTGTCAAGCTGCCACTGGTAGGTACGTAAGCAAGGTCCTTACCCCACAATTTCTTGGACTCTAAGATTGTATCAATTGTGAGTCGCTCTGGATTTCGTCCTTTCTTGTGTCTTTTCTTGTTAGACCAGTAAACCCAAACTTTTTCACTGAATAAATCACGTTTCTCTCCTGACAGGCATCCTAAATCTCCCAGCCGTGGCTCTGGGAATCATCTCTGGTGGATTTATAATGAAGAGGTTCAAACTGAGTGTGATCGGAGCTGCTAAGCTCTCTGTCGCAGTCACTATCGTGGCTTTTTGCCTCATGATCAGCCAGTTCTTCCTACACTGTGGAAACACTCAGGTGGCAGGTCTCACAGTGTCCTATCAGGGGTAAATATCAGGAGTAAATACTCTCCCCCATTTGCTGCAACTGTTACATGGGTCAAGTTCATAAATAGCTGATACGTGAACACATGAGCATTTAACTAAAAACATTTACACATGAAGAACATTGAATAAGAGCACAGCAAACAGTGTGTACACCAGACGGAGGCGAACGTAGGTGCAAGGGTGCAGTTTATTTACCGTGAACTAAAGTGGGACAAAGTACAGACAAAAAGAGAACAATGCACAGAGAAAGAGCTAACAAAAGGGTGCAAAAGCTAACAAACAACAATGACACACGGTGCGAACAAACAAGAAGCTAACACTAAATACTAACAGACAAAGAACTGGCTGATGAAGATAATACACAAAAGACATGGGACAGAGCTAAAAAGATAACACTACTAAAAGACATAGAACATAATGCTCACTAGACAAAGACAACAAAGACCAACCATACAGGGAGAGAGGAGAAACACAGGAGCCAAGATCAACCATGGTGCATGAAATGCTGAGTCAGGAAGTGAACAGGAAGTGAGATATTTATAGAAAAGCTACAGCAGGGTGGAAACAGTCCCCCCTGGTGTGGGAAGAGAGAGAGAGTTAAATCAGTGTAATGCAAGCTGAACGACTTGCATCATCATGACACAGTGCTTGTTTTGATTTATTTATTTATTTATTTATTATTGGTTAATTATAAAGCTTAAGCTGTTATTCACAAATCAAGTTTTATTGATATCCTTGTTTATAAGCTGGAAACAGAAATATAAATACATTTTATTATTGTTTTAGGACTAAATCACCTGTCCTGATATTTTTTCTGCTACTAGCAGGATGAGCTGTTCTGCCTGACAACTGAGCTCTGATTGGTCAGCCTGATTTTAACGCATCCAACCATTGCAGAAATAAGAACAGGCTCTGATAAAAAAACTTTACGCAGAATTGCAGTCCATCAGTTTCGGTGTGAAGGACGGCGTTAATATATGTGTGTTCTTTTTAAAAACTTGATGTGTGTAATTTATGTGTGTAAGAAATGGACTCAGTGTGAAAAAGCCTTTAAGGTCAGGACTTTGACTTGCCCTGTCCAAAACATTTACTTTTTTTGTTTTGTAATCTTTTTCAATCTGATGAATATTAGCAGCTCTTTTTCTGAGATCATCAGAAACCTCTTTAGTTTGTGCCATGATACACTCCCATAGATGTATTTTTAGGTTGCAGACTTTGAGATCCCGGTTCTTTTAACTACTAATCCTTGAGGTTCACATATTTTTGTCACTCACTAATATGTAATATTGCATCATTTTCCTCAAAAAATGAATAACCAAATGTAATATGTTTTTTTTCAAATTTGTCAAACTGTCCTCTTTTTCTACTTTGATGACTTGTGTGAAAAACTGATGACATTTTATGTGATTTCTATAGAAAATTTCAAAATAATAATAATAATAATTATATATATATATAATTATATATATATACACACACACAGACATATATACATGTGCGTATATATTACATATTAGTGAATGGCAAAAATAGTGGCAAAAATATGTGAACCTCAAGGATATATATATATATATATATATATATATATATATATATATATATATATATATATATATATATATATATACACATACACTGCTTCAAGGAAATAAAGGGAACACTCAAATAAACACATCCTAGATCTGAATGAATGAATAATTCTCATTGAACTACTTTTGTTTTTCTGTACAAAAAGTCGAAATGTGCTGACAACAAAATCACACAAAAATCATCAATGGAAAATCAAATTTATTAACCAATGGAGGTTTTGGAGGAGTTGGAGTCACACATAAAACTAGAGAGTGCATTTCCTGAAAAAGGGAAAATGCGAGTGGTGGTTGCCACTCTGCAAATGGCCCCCATGGGCATCACATGTCACCTCAGATTGCACCCGGGACCAAGCTTGCCAAATTTCGTAGCCGTAGATCAAAAAAACTGATGAGTTACAGTCATTGGCCCACCCAGGCGCCCCAGTGCCCACCCGGGGTCCAAAGGGACCCAGGGGCATCACATCTCACCTCGGATTGCACCCGGGACCAAGCTTGCCGAAATTTCGTGGCCGTAGGTCGAAAACTTGACTGAGTTATGATTCATTAACTTTTTGGCCCATTCATTTTCCTATGGGAAAAAAACTGACTGAGTTACAGTCATTGGCTCACCCAGGGGCCCAGTGCCCACCCGGGGTCTACAGGTGCCCTAAATGTGCATCACATAATCACTTCAGATTGCACACGGGATCAAGCTTGCCAAGTTCGTGGCCGTAGGTCGAAAAACTGACTGAGTTAGTCAATTGGCCCACCCAGGGGCCCCAGTGCCCCACCCGGGGTCCATAGGGGCCCCATGGGCATCACATATCACCCACATATTGCACCCGGGACCATGGCTTGCCGAATGTCGTGGCCGTAGGTTTACAACTGACTGAGTTACAGTCAATTGGCCCACCCAGGGGCCCCAGTGGCCCACCCGGGGTCCTCATGGGCCCCGTTGGGTATCACATAATCACCTCAGACTTGGCCTCCGGGACCCCAAGCTTGCCGAATTTCGTGGCCGTAGGGTCTAGCAACTGACTGAGTTTACAGTCATTGGCACAACCCAGGGTCCACAGGGCCCCACCCAGGGTCCATAGGGGCCCAAGGGTTATCACATATCACCTCAGATTGCCACCTGGGACCAAGCTTGCCAAATTTTGTGATATAGGTTGAAAAAAAACTGACGGAGTTACAGTCATTGGCCCACCCCAGGGTCCCACAGGGCCCACCCGGGGGGTCCATAGGGGCCCAATGTGCATCACAGATCATCAACTCAGATTGCAACATGGGGACCAAGCTTGCCGAATTTCGTGGCCGTAGGTCGAAAAACTGACTGAGGTTACAGTCATTGGCCCACCCAGGGGCCCGAGTGCACACCCGGGGTCCTCATGGGGCCCCGATGGTATCACATATCACCTCAGATTGCTTGCTCCCGGGACCAAGCCTTGCCCGAATTCGTGGCCGTAGGTCTACAAACTGACTGAGTTACAGTCATTGGCCCACCCAGGGTCCACAGGGCCCACCGGGGTCCTCATGGGCCCCGTTGGTATCACATATCACACTCAGATTTGCCACCCGGGGACCAAGCTTGCCAAATTTCGGGCCGTAGGTCAAAAACTGACTGAGTTACAGTCATTGGCCCACCCAGGGGCCCCCCCCCCCCCCCAGTGCCCACCCGGGGTCCTCATGGGCCCCCGTTGGTATCACATATCCACCTCAGATTTGCACCCGGGACCGAGGCTTGCCAAATTTCGTGGCCGTAGGTCAAAAACTGACTGAGTTACAAGTCATTGGCCCACCCAGGGTCCACAGTGGCACCACCGGGGTCCATAGGGGCCAAATGGGCATCACTATCACCTCAGATTGACACCCGGGACCAAGCTTGCGCGAATTTCGTGGCCGTAGGTTGAAAACTGACTGAGTTACAGTCATTGGCTCACCAGGGGCCCCAGTGGCCACCCGGGGTCTTACAGGTGCCCTAATGTGCATCACATATCACTTCAGAGTGCACACGGGATCAAGCTTGCAAGTTTCGTGCCGTAGGTCGAAAACTGATGAGTTAGGTCATTGGCCCACCCAGGGGGCCCCAGTGCACACCCGGGGTCCATAGGGGGCCCCATGGGCATCACATATCACCACATATTGCACCCGGGGACCAAGCTTGCCGAATGTCGTGGCCGTAGGTTTACAACTGACTGAGTTCAGTCATATGTCATTGGCCCACCCCAGGGGCCCAAGTCCCACCCGGGTCCTCATGGGCCCCGTTGGTATCACATATCACCTCAGATTGCTTCCCGGGACCAAGCTTGCCCGAATTTCGTGGCCGTTAGGGTCTACAAATGACTGAGTTACAGTCATTGGCACACCCAGGGGTCCACAGGGCCCACCCAGGGTCCATAGGGGCCCAATGGGCATCACCATATCACCTCAGATTGCAACCGGGAACCAAGCTTTGCCAAATTTTGGTGACTATAGGTGTTTTTTGAAAAACTTGACTTGAGTTACAGTCATTGGCCCACCCAGGGTCCACAGGGCCCACCGGGGGGGTCCATAAAGGGCCCAATGGGCATCACATATCACCTCAGATTGCAACCAGGACGAGCTTGCAAATTTCGTGGCCGTAGGTCAAAAAACTGGACTGAGTTACAGGCATTGGCCACCCCAGGGCCCGAGTGCCCACCCGGGGTCCTCATGGGCCCCGTTGGTATCACATATCACCTCAGATTGCTCCCGGGACCAAGCTTGCCGAATTTCGTGGCCGTAGGTCTACAACTGACTGAGTTACAGTCATTGGCCCACCCAGGGTCCACAAGGCCCACCCAGGGGTCCTCATGGGCCCCGTTGGTATCACATTATTCACCTCAGATTGCAACCCGGGACCACAGCTTGCCAAATTTCGTGGCCGTAGGTCAAAAACATGACTGAGTTACAGTCATTGGCCCACCAGGGGCCCAGTTGCCCACCCGGGGTCCTCATGGGCCCCGTTGGTATCACATATCACCTAAGATTGCACCCCGGGACCAAGCTTGCCAAATTTCGTGGCCGTAGGTCCAAAAACTGAATGAGTTACAGTCATTGGCCCACCCAGGGTCCACAGGGCCCCCCGGGGTCCATAAGGGGCCCAATGGGGCATCACATATCACCTCAGATTGCACCGCGGGACCAAGCTTGCCGAATTTCGTGGCCGTAGGTTGAAAACTGACTGAGTTACAGTCATTTGGCCCACCCAGGGGTCCACAGGGCCCACCCGGGGTCCATAGGGCCCAATGGGCATCACATATCACCTCAGATTGCCCACCGGCCCAAAGCGTGCCCAAATTTCGTTGCCGTAGGGTAAAAATGATGAGGGACCAAGGGAAGGGGTATACGCAAAGTTCATAAATGCACTACCCCAGAAAAACACAGCCCTTCCCCTTCCATAACCTACACAAAAATAATAAAAAATAAATAAAAAACCCCCACCCTGCCAAAAACAAACACAAAAAAAATACCGTTCCCTCCCCTAAAAAACCCTAATTTAATCTTAAAAAAAAAAACCTACAAAAAAAAACAAAACAAACAAAACCAACAAACAAAAAAAAAATAAACAAACCCACAAAAAAAAATAAAACCAACCCAATCCCATAACAAAAAAACCCAACCCCCCCCCCCACCCAGGCTCCACAGGGCCCACCCGAGGTCCATAGGGGCCCAATGGGCTCACATATCACCTCAGATTGCACCCGGGACCAAGCTTTTCCAAATTTCAAGGCCGTAGTTCGAAAATTGACTGAGTTACAGTCATTGGCCACCCAGGGTCCAAAGGGCCCAACCGGGGTTCCATAGGGGCCCAATGGGCATCACATATCACCTCAGATTGCACCGGGGACAAGCTTGCCTAATGTCGTGGCCGTAGGTCTAAAAAAACTGACTGAGGTACAGTCATTGGCCCACCCAGGGTCCACAGGGCCCACCCGGGGGAGTCCATAGGGCCCAATGGGGCATCAGATATCACCTCGATTGCACGCACCCGGGACCAAGCTTTGCCAAATTTCGTGGCCCTATGTCAAAAAACTGACTGAGTTACAGTCATGGCCCACCCAGGGTCCACAGGGCCCACCCGGGGTCCATAGGGGCCATCGGATCACATAATCACCTCAGATTGCACACCCGGGACAAGCTTGCCAAAATTTCGTGGCCCTATGTCAAAAAACTGACTTGAGTTAAGTCATTGGCCCACCCAGGGTCCCACAGGGCCCACCCGGGTCCATAGAGGCCAATGGGCATCACATATCATCTCAGAATTGCACCTGGGACCAAGCTTGCCCAAATTTCGTGGACGTAGGTCAAAAAACTGACTGAGTTACAGTCATTGGCCCACCCAGGATCCACAGGGCCCACCCGGGTCCCATTAGGGCCAATGGGGGCATCAACATATCACCTCAGATTGCAAAACCCGGGGGACCAAGTTTGCCGAATTTCGTGGCCGTAGGTCGAAAACTGACTGAGTTACAGTCATTGGCCCACCCAGGGGCCCCAGTGCCCACACGGGGTCTACAGGGGCCGTATGGGCATCACATATCACCTCAGATTGCACCCGGGACCATGCTTACCAAATTTCGTGGCCGTAAATCGAAAACTGACTGAGTTAGTCATTGGCCCACTCAGGGGCCTCAGTGCCCACCCGGGGTCCATAGGGGCCCAATTGGCATCACATGTCTCCTCAGATTGCACCCGGGACCAAGCTTGCCCAATTTCATGGCCGTATGTCGAAAACTGACTAAGTTACAGTCATTGGCCCACCCAGGGGCACCAGTGCTCACCCGGGGTCCATAGAGGCTCCATGGGCATCACATATCACCTCAGATTGCAAACGGGACCAAGCTTGCCGAATTTCTTGGCCGTAGGTCGAAAACTGACTGAATTACAGTCATTGGCCCACGCAGTGGCCCCAGTGCCCACCCGGGGTCCATAGAGGCCCCATGGGCATCACATATCACCTCAGATTGCACCCGAGACCAAGCTTGCCGAATTTCGTGGCCGTAGGTCGAAAACTGACTGAGTTACAGGCATTGGCCTACCCAGGGGCCCCAGTGCCCACCTGAGGTCTACAGGGGCCCCCTGGGCATCACAGTTCACCTCAGATTGCACCCGGCACCAAGCTTGCCAAATTTCGTGGCCGTGGTCAAAAACTGAACTGAGTTACAGTCATTGGCCCACCAGGGTCCACAGGGCCCAACCAGGGGTCCATTAGGGGCCCCATGGGCAATCACATATCACCACATATTGCACCCGGGACCAAGCTTGCCGAGTGTCGTGGCCGTAGGTTGAAAACTGACTGAGTTACAGTCAATTGGCCACCCATGGGGCCCCAGTGCCCACACCGGGGTCCTCATGGGGCCCCGTTGGTATCACATATCACCTCAGATTGCTCCCCGGGACCAAGCTTTGCCGAATTTCGTGGCCGTAGGTCTACAACTGACTGAGTTACAGTCATTGGCACACCCAGGTCACACAAGGCCCACCCAGGGTCCATAGGGGCCCAATGGGCATCACGTATCACCTCAGATTGCACCCGGGACCAAGCTTGCCAAATTTTGTGACTATAGGTGAAAAACTGGACTGAGTTACAGTCATTGGCCCCCCCAGGGTCACAGGGCCCACCCGGGGTCCATAGGGGCCCAATGTGCATCACATAATCACCTCAGATTGCCCCCGGGACCCAGATTGCAACCGGGACCAAGCTTGCCGAATTTTCGTGGCCGTAGGTCTGAAAACTGACTGAGGTACAGGCATTGGCCCACCCAGGGGCTCGAGTGCCCACCCGGGGTCCTTCATGGGCCCCGTTGGTATCACATATCACATCAGATTGCTCCCGGGACCCAAGCTTGCCAAATTTCGTGGCCGTAGGTCTACAACTGACTGAGTTACAGTTCATTGGCCCACCCAGGGTCCACAAGGCCCACCCGGGGTCCTCATGGGCCCCGTTGGTATCACATATCACCTCAGATTGCCACCCGGGGACCAAGCTTGCCAAATTTCGTGGCCGTAGGTTCCAAAAAACTGACTGAGTTACAGTCATTGGCCAACCCAGGGTCCACAGGGGCCACCCGGGGTCCATAGGGGCCCAATGGGCATAACATATCACCTCAGACTTGCACCCGAGACCAAGCTTTGCCGAATTTTCGTGGCCGTAGGTTGAAAAAACTGACTGAGTTAAGTCATTGGCCCACCGGGGCGTCCACAGGGCCCACCCGGAGTCCATAGGGGCCCAGATGGGCTCAATCACATATCACCTCAGATTGCACCCGGGACAAGCTTTGCCGAATTTCGTGGCCGTAGGTCGAAAACTGACTGAGTTAAAAGTCAATTGGCCCCACCCAGGGGACCCAGTGCCCACCCGGGGTACATAGAGCCCAATGGGCATCACATATCACCTCAGATTGCACCCGGGACCAAGCTTGCCAAATTTCGTGGCCATAGTTCAAACAAAACTGACTAAGTTACAGTCATTGGCCCACCCAGGGTCCACAGGCCCACCCGGGGTCCATAGGGGCCCAATGGGCATCACATATCACCTCAGATTGCACCCGGGGACCAAGCTCTTGCCTAATGTCGTAGTCGTAGGTCCAAAAACTGACTGAGTTAGTAACAGTCATTGGCCCACCCAGGGTCAACAGGGCCCACCCGGGGTCCCATAGGGCCCAATGGGCATCACATATCACCTCAGATTGCACCCGTAGGGACCCAAGCTGCCCAAATTTCATGGCCATAGTTCGAAAAACTGACTGAGTTACAGTCATTGGCCCACCCAGGGTCCACAGGGCCCACCCGGGGTCCATAGGGGGCCCAATAAGCATCCACATATCACCTCAGATTGCACCCGGGACCAAGCTTGACTAAATGTCATGGCCGTACGTCGAAAACTGACTGAGTTACGTCATTGGCCCACCCAGGGTCCACAGGGCCCCACCGGGGGGGGGGTCCCATAGGGCCCAATTGGGCATCACATATCACCTCAGATTGCACCCGGGACCAAGCTTGCCAAATTTCGTGGCCCGAAGGTCAAAAAACTGGACTGAGTTACAGTCATTGGCCCACCCAGGGTCCACAGGGCCCACCCGGGGTCCATAGGGGGCCCAATGGGCATCACCATATCACCTCAAGATTGCACCCGGGACCAAAGTTGCCCAAATTTCGTTGCCGTAGGTCAAAAAACTGACTGAGTTACAGTCCAATGGCCCACCCAGGGTCCACACGGCCCACCCGAGGTCCCATAGGGGCCCAATGGGCATCACATATCACCTCAGATTGCACCCGGGACCAAGCTTTCCAAATTTCGTGGCCGTAGTTCGAAAATTGACTGAGTTACAGTCATTGGCCCACCCAGGGTCCACAGGCCCACCCGGGGGTCCATAGGGGCCCAATGGGCATCACATATCAACCTCAGATTGCACCCGGACCAAGCTGGCCAATTTCGTGGCCCTATGTCAAAAAACTGACTGAGTTACAGTCATTGGCCCCCCAGGGTCCACAGGGCCCACCCGGGGTCATAGGGCCCAATCGGCATCACATATCACCTCAGATTGCACCCGGGACCAAGCTTGCCAAAAATTTCGTGGCCCTATGTCAAAAACTGATTGAGTTACAGTCATTGGCGCACCCAGGGTCCACAGGGCCCACCCGGGGTCCATAGAGGCCCAATGGGCATCCACATATCACCTCAGATTGCACCTGGGACCAAGCTTGCCAAATTTCGTGGCCACGTAGGTCAAAAAAAACTGACTGAGTTACAGTCATTCATTGGCCCACCCAGGGTCCACAGGGGCCCAACCCGGGGTCCATAGGGGCCCAATGGGCATCAGTATTCACCTCAGATTGCCACCCGGGACCAAGCTTGCCAAATTCGTTGCCGTAGGTCCAAAACTTGACTGAGTTACAGTCATTTGGCCCACCCAGGGTCCACAGGGCCCACCCTGGGTCCCATAGGGGGCCCAATGAGCATCACATATCACCTCAGATTGACAACCAGGACCGAGCTTTGCCAAATTTCGTGGCGTAGGTCAAAAAAACTGACTGAGTTACAGTCATTGGCCCACCCAGGGTCCACAGGGGCCCACCCGGGGTCCATAGGGCCCATTGGGCATCACCATATCACCTCAGATTGCACCCGGGGGGACCAAGCTTGCCAAATTTTCGTGGCCAGTAGGTCAAAAAAACTGACTGAGTTACAGTCATTGCCCACCCAGGGTTTCACAGGGCCCACCCGGGGGGGGGGGGTCCATAGGGGCCCAATGGGGCATTCAGATAATCACCTCAGATTGCACCCGGGACCAAGCTTGCCAAATTTCGTGGCCATAGTTCGAAAACTGACTGAGTTACAGTTATTGGCCCACCAGGGTCCACAGGGCCCAACCTGGGGTCCCTAGGGCCCAATGGGCATCACATATCACCTCAGATTGCACCCGGGACCAAGCTTGCCCAAATTTCGTGGTCCGTAGGTCACAAAAACTGACTGAGTTACAGTCCATTGGCCCACCCGGGTCCACAGGGCCTTCCCCGAGTTCCATAGGGCCCCAATGGGCATCACATTTCCACCTCAGATTGCACCCGGGACCAAGTTGGCCTAAAAAAACAAAAAAAAAAAAACAAAACAAAAAAAAAACAAACAAAAAAAAAAAAAACACCCAAACACAACAAACAACTGACACAACTAAGAAACACAACGCAACCCCAAGCGAACACAAGGCCCCCCCCAAGGAGCGAACGACAACCCACAACCCACCCACCCCAAAAAAATAAGGGAGCACCAACACCCAAAAAACACAAAACAAAAGGCAGTCCTAACACCTCCCAACCAACACCCCAAAACCAAGAAAAAGAATTTGTCTCGTGGCCGTAGGTCAAAAACTGACTGAGTTACAGTCATTGGCCCCACCCAGGGTCCACAGGGCCCACCCGAGGTCCATAGGGGCCCCAATGGGCATCACATATCACCTCAGATTGCACCCAGGACCGAGCCTTGCCAAATTTTCGTGGGGCCGTAGGTCAAAAACTGACTGAAGTTACAGTCATTGGCCCACCCAGGGTCCACAGGGCCCACCGGGGTCCATAGGGCCCAATGGGCATCACACATATCACCTCAGATTGCAACTAGGACCCAAGCTTGCCAAATTTCGGGGCCGTAGGTCAAAAACTGACTGAGTTTACAGTCATTGGCCCACCCAGGGTCCCACAGGGCCCACCCGGGGGTCCCATAGGGTGCCCAATGGCATCAGATATCCACCTCAGATTGCACCCGGGGACCAAGCTTGCCTCATGTCGTGGCCGTAGGTCCAAAACTGACTGAGTTACAGTCATGGCCAACCCAGGGTCCACAGGGCCCACCCGGGGTCCATAGGGCCCCATGGGCATCACATATCACCTCAGATTGCACCCCGGGACCAAGCTTGCCTAATGTCCTGGGCCGTAGGTCGAAAACTGACTGAGTTACAGTCATTGGCCAACCCAGGGTCCACAGGGCCCACCCGGGGTCCATAGGGCCCAATGGGGCATCACCTATCACCTCAGATTGCCACCCGGGGAGGGACCAAGCTTGTCAAATTTCGTGGCCCTATGTCAAAAACTGACTGAGTGGGTTACAGTCATCGGGCCGCCACCCAGGGTCCACAGGGGCCCACCCGAGGTCCATAGGGGCCCAGTGTGGCATCCACATATCACCTCAGATTGCACCCGGGACCAAGCTTGCCAAATTTCGTAGCCGTAGTTCGAAAAACTGACTGAAGTTACAGTCATTTTCCCCCCAGGGTCCACCCAGGGCCCACCCGGAAGTCCATACGCCCCAATCGGCATCACATATCACCTCAGATTGCACCGGGAACAAGCTTGCCAAATTTCGTGGCCCTATGTCAAAAACTGAATAGTTACAGTCATTGGCGACCACCTAGGGTCCACAGGGCCCACCCGTGGGTCCATAGGGGCCAATGGGCATCACATATCACCTCAGATTGCACTCGGGACCAGCTTGCCAAATTTCGTGGCCATTGTCAAAAACTGACTGAGTTCAGTCATTGGCCCACCCCGGTCCACAGGGCCCACCGGCGGTCCATAGGGGCCCAATGAGCATCACATATCACCTCATGATTGCACCCGGGACCAAGCTTGCCGAATGTCGTGGCCGTAGGTCGAAAACTGACTGAGTTACAGTCAAAGGCCCACCCAGGGTCCACAGGGCCCACCGGGGTCCATAGGGCCCATTG
Source organism: Ancistrus triradiatus (assembly GCA_025084515.1). Classification (NCBI taxonomy): domain Eukaryota; kingdom Metazoa; phylum Chordata; class Actinopteri; order Siluriformes; family Loricariidae; genus Ancistrus; species Ancistrus triradiatus. The sequence goes on from JAJAGP010000626.1 coordinate 134,661, forward strand.
GGCCATCACATCTCACCCTCAGATTGCACCCGGACCAAGCTTGCCGAATTCGTGGTCGTAGGTCGAAAACTGACTGAGTTTACAGTCATTTGGCCCACCCAGGGGTCCACAGGGCCCACCCGGGGTCCATATTGGCCCAATGGGCATCACATATCACCTCAGATTGCTCCCCGGGACCAAGCTTGCCGAATGTTCGTGGCCGTAGGTCAAAAAACTGACTGAGTTACAGTCCATTGGCCCACCCAGGGTCCACAGGGCCACCCGGGGGTCTATAGGGGCCCAATGGGCATCACATATCACCTCAGATTGGCACCCAGGACCAGCTTGCCGAATGTCGTGGCCGTAGGTCAAAAAACTGACTGAGTTACAGTCATTGGCCCACCCAGGGTCCACAGGGGGCCAATTTGGGGCATCACATATCACGTCAGATGATCCCGGGACCAAGCTTGCCAAATTTCGTGGCCGTAGGTCGAAAACTGACTGAGTTACAGTCATTGCCCTCCCAGGGTCCCACAGGGGCCCACCCGGGGTCTATAGGGGCCCAATGGGCATCACATATCACCTCAGATGCACCCAGGACCAAGCTTGCCGAATGTCGTGGCCGTAGGTCGAAAAAACTGACTGAGTTACAGTCCAATTGGCCCACCCAGGGTCCACAGGGCCCACCCGGGGTCCATAGGGGCCCAATGGGCATCACATATCACCTCAGATTGCACCCGGGATCAAGCTTCCCAAATTTCGTAGCCGTAGTTGAACAAAACTGACTGAGTTACAGTCATTGGCCCACCCAGGGTCCACAGGCCCACCCGGAGTCCATGTAGGGCCCAATCGGCATCACCTATCACCTACCAGATTGCACCCCGGGACCAAGCTTGCCAAATTTTCGTGGCCCTATGTCAAAAAACTGGACGAGAGTTTACAGTCATTAGCGCACACCAGGGTCCACAGGGGCCCACCCGGGGTCATAGGGGCCCAATGGGCATCCCATATCACCTCAGATTGCAACCCGGGACCAAGCTTGCCCAATTTCGTGGCCCATGTCAAAAACTGACTGAGTTACAGTCTCTTGGCCCACCCCGGGTCCACAGGGCCCACCCGGGGTCCATAGGGGCCCAATGAGCATCACATATCACCTCAGATTGCACCCGGGACCAAGCGCTTGCCGAATGTCGTGGCCCGTTAGGTCGAAAAAACTGACTGAGTTACAGTCATTGGCCCACCCCAGGGTCCACATGGGCCCAATGGGCATCACATATCACGTCAGATTGCTCCCGGGACCAAGCTTGCCAAATTTCGTGGGTCGTAGGTCGAAAACAAACTGACTGAGTTACAGTCATGGGCCAACCAGGGTCCACAGGGCCCACCCGGGGTCCATATTGGCCCAATGGGCATCACATATCACCTCAGATTGCACCCGGGAACCAAGCTTGCCAAATTTCGTGGCCCGTAGGTCGAAAACTGACTGAGTTACAGTCATTGGCCCCACCCCGGGTCCACAGGGCCCACCCGGGGTCTATAGGGGCCCAATGGGCCATCACCATATCACCTCAGATGCACCCAGGACCAAGCTTGCCGAATGTCGTGGCCGTAGGTCGAAAACTGACTGAGTTACAGTCATTGGCCACCCAGGGTCCACAGGGCCCACCCGGGGTTCCACAGGGCCCAACCCGGGGTCCATAGGGGCCCCCATGGGCATCACATAATCACCTCGGATTGCACCCGGGACCAAGCCTTGCCGAATTTCGTGGCCGTAGGTCGAAAACTGACTGAGTTATGATTCATTAACTTTTTGGCCCATTCATTTCCTATGGGAAAATTCTGACTTTTGCGGGGCCCCTGCGGGGCCCCCCAAAGTCCGACCGGGGGGGCCCTATACAAGCACACCATTTCCCGACCAGACCCCAATGCAATGGCGATGGAATGGGGTCGATATCTCGAAAGCTGAAGCCGTTGAAATCCGGACAAAAAACGTGGATTAATAATAATAATAAGAAGAAGAAGAAGGAAGAAGGAAGAAAAATAAGACTTTCGGTAACAATAGTGTGGTTGCCTATATAGGCAACATAACTAATTAAAGTTGGAAAAACATACTACAGGCTGATCCAACTTTGAGGTAATGTGCTGAAAACAAGTCAAAATGAGGCTCAGTATGTTGTGTGGCCACCATGTGCCTGTATATACTGACCTCCCTACAAAGCCTGGGCATGCCTCCTGATGAGGTGGCGGATGGGTCTCTCCTGGAGGGACTCTCTTCCCAGGACCCGGACTCTAAAGCATCCGCCAACTCCTGGACAGTCTGTGGTGCAACGTGACGTTGGTGGATGGAGCGAGACATGATGTCCCAGATGTGCTCAATCGGATTCAGGTCTGGGGAATTGGCGGGCCAGTCCATAGCTTCAATGCCTTCATCTTGCAGGAACTGCTGACACACTCCAGCCACATGAGGTCTATCATTGTCCTGCATTAGAAGGAACCCAGGGCCAACCGCACCAGCATATGGTCTCACAAGGGGTCTGAGGATCTCATCTCGGTACCTAATGGCAGTCAGGCTACCTCTGGCGAGCACATGGAGGGCTGTGCGGCCCTCCAAAGAAATGCCACCCCACACCATTACTGACACCCTGCCAAACCGGTCATGCTGAAGGATGTTGCAGGCAGTAGATCGCTCTCCACGGCGTCTCCAGACTCTGTCACGTCTGTCACGTGCTCAGTGTGATCCTGCTTTCATCTGTGAAGAGCACAGCTCACCAGTGGCGAATTTGCCAATCCTAGGGTTGTCTGGCAAATGCCAAGCGTCCTGTACGGTGTTGGGCTGTGAGCACAACCCCCATCTGTGGACGTTGGTTTCTAACCGTTTGTGCAGACACATGCACATTTGTGTCCTGCTGGAGGTCATTTTGCAGGGCTCTGGCAGTGCTCCTCCTGTTCCTCCTTGCACAAAAGCGGAGGTAGCGGTCCTGCTGCTGGGTTGTAGCCCTCCTACGGCCTCCTCCACGTCTCCTGGTGTACTGGCCTGTCTCCTGGTAGTGCCTCCAGCTTCTGGACACTACACTGACAGACACAGCAAACCTTCTTGCCACAGCTCACATTGATGTGCCATCATGGATGAGCTGCACTACCTGAGCCACTTGTGTGGGTTGTAGAGTCCGCCTCATGCTACCACAAGTGTGAAAGCACCACTAACATTCAAGAGTGACCAAAACATCAGCCAAAAAGCATAGGTACTGAGAAGTGGTCTGTGGTCCCCACCTGCAGAACCACTCCTCTATTGAGTGTGTCTTGCTAATTGCCAATAATTTATCTGTTGTCTATTCCATTTGCACAACAGCATGTGAAATTGATTGTCAGTCAGTGTTGCTTCCTAAGTAGACAGTTTGATTTCACAGAAGTTTGATTTACTTGGAGTTATATTGTGTTGTTTAAGTGTTCCCTTTATGTTTTATATATACACACACATGTATATACACGTGTATATATATATATATAATTCTTAGTTATTTTTATTTGAAACTGTAAATCTGTAAATAAATGCGTCACAAACGTACTTTTTTTATTATTTCTTCAACTTTCTACAGTTTTCCAGAAGTTTCATCCCAGCAGACGAGTTTGTTATCTCAGTGTAACTCTGGATGCTCCTGCTCTCTAAACCACTGGGACCCTGTCTGTGCCTCTAACGGGGTGACGTATACCACCCCATGCCTCGCAGGCTGTCAGAGCTCTACTGGATTTGCCAAGGATATGGTCAGTCACTCTAAATACATACAGTTTGGTTCTGGATTTTGCTTTGTGTTTTAGTAAGAGTCCTTATAAAATGTTAAAGCAACGGTATGTACTTAATAGGCATTTGTCCTCTCTGGCAGAAACATGTCATTGCAAGCACCTTGCATGTACAATGGTGTGAAAAAGTGTTTTATCCCTTCCTGATTTCCTATGTTTTTGCATGTTTGTCACATTTAAGTGTTTCCAAACATCAAACCAATTTAAATATTAGTCAAATACAACACAAGTAAACACAAAATGCAGTTTTTAAATGAAGGTATTTATTATTAAGGGAGAAAAAAAAAATACAAACCTACATGGCCCTGTGTGAAAAAGTGATTGCCCCCCCTGTTAAAACATAACTTAAGAAAGTCCACATCTGAATGGCTGAAGAAAAACAAACTGAAGACTTTGGAGTGGCCTAGACAAAGTCCTGACCTGAATCCTATTGACATGCTGTGGCATGAGCTTAAAAAGGCCGTTCATGCTGAAAAACCCTCCAATGTGACTGAATTACAACAATTCTGCAAAGATGAGTGGCCAAAATTCCTCCACAATGCTGTAAAAGACTCATTGCAAGTTATCACAAACGCTTCGTTGCAGTTGTTGCTGCCAAGGGTGGCCCAACCAGTTATTAGGTTTAGGGGGCAATCACTTTTTCACACAGGGCCATGTAGGTTTGGATTTTTTTCTCCATTAATAATAAACACCTTCATTTAAAAACTGCATTTTGTGGTTACTTGTGTTGTCTTTGACTAATACTTAAATTGGTTTGATGTTCCGAAACACTTGTATCAAACATGCAAAAAAAATAGGAAACAAGGAAGGGGGTAAACACTTTTTCACACCACTGTATGTTACAGAAACATTTACATTTTCACACCCACTTCCTCGAATTCAGGGTTGTTGGCCACCCTGCCTGGACACGCTGGATATTTTAGATACAACAATTGACCTAATGCATGTTTTTAAAACACAAATGGAGTGAAAATGAACAAAACACACAATTGTATATAATTTGGCCATAGTTTTTCACATTTGTCACATTTCTTCCTCCACAGTAATTGAGTCCCTATGCATTTTATTGGCCAGCTCATGTTGAGTCATAAAAATTCATGAAAATTCATATAGATCATGTCAACTGTTGAATGTAGTACATAAATATAGTATGTCTCTTTTTCAATTAAAGGTCTTTCACAACTGCTCGTGTGTCAGGGAGGCCTTCCTACCTGCCCAGAACATGTCCATGGTTTTAGGTCAGTGCCCCCGCCAGGACAACTGTGAGCTCATGTTCAAGATCTACATGGCGGTGACAGTCCTGGGTGCTTTTGTGTCAGCCACTGCAGCCACGCCTTCGTATGTCATCCTGCTCAGGTAGATCTTTGGATTGTGGTAGCCTAGCTGGACTATGGTCCAGAACGTTCAGAGTTCAAATTTCACCTCTGCCATGCTTCCATGGTAAGACTGTATCAGCTGTAATTTGCTCTCTATGTAGTCGTGCTAAATGTAAAAGTATCCCGTGGTAGCCTAGCGGGTAAGGTACTGGACTATGGACCAGAAGGTCCAGGGTTCAAATCCCACCTCTGCCAGGCTGCCACTGTTGGGTCCCTGAGCAAGACCCTTAACCCACAATTGCTTGGATTGTAAGGCTATATTAGTTGTAAGTCACTCTGGATAAGGGCGTCTGCTAAATGACATGAATGTAAATACAGTCAATACATCTATATTAAACGAGAGTAAATGCATCCATCTCTGAAGGGCACACCTGAATAGCACAACCCCACCTACATAGCACAAGGACCCACAATTATGGATTGTAATTGGATTGTAAGGTTGTACAGGTAAATTGCTCTAGATAAGGGTGTCTGCTTATTGTAAATGTAATCTTTAGGATGATTTGATCGTTATCTTATGGGGATGTGATGAATGTGATCTTCTCGGCTTTATTCAGATCAATCCAGCCAGAGCTGAAGTCTTTAGCTCTTGGAATGCAGACGCTGATAGTCAGGACTCTGGGTAAGAGAATTGAATTTTTGTATACCTCGTTAACGGAGTGTGGTTCGATCATAGTGTCTGAAACCAATGTGATTCATTTTCAGGTGGAATCCCACCTCCGGTGTATTTTGGAGCATTGATTGACAGGACATGTCTGAAATGGGGATCGAAAAGATGTGGCGGACGAGGAGCCTGCCGTCTGTACAACGCTAATGCATTCAGGTAAATGTTTAAACAAAGGAAACCTGGCTTTCACTCAGGACTACAAAGAATTTGAAAAAAACATGAAAATAATACATATCTACAAATACAAATCTATATAGTGGTGCTTGAAAGTTTGTGAACCCTTTAGAATTTTCTATATTTCTGCATAAATATGACCTAAAACATCATCAGATTTTCACACAAGTCCTAAAAGTAGATAAAGAGAACCCTGTTAAACAAATGAGACAAATATTATACTTGGTCATTTATTTATTGAGGAAAATGATCCAATATCACATATTAGTGAGTGGCAAAAGTATGTGAACCTTTGCTTTCAGTATCTGGTGTGACCTCACTGTGCAGCAATAACTACAGCTAAATGTTTATTGTAATTGTTGATCAGTCCTGCACACTGGCTTGGAATTTTAGCCCATTCCTCCGTACAGAACAGCTTCAGCTCTTGGATGTTCAACAATGTTCATTAACTGCTCGCTTCAGATCTTTCCCCAACATGACCCACCTTCTCTTGAGATTCGGTTCATGGACAGATGTCCTGACATTTTCCTTTAGAATTCTCTGATATCATTCAGAATTCATTGTTCCATCAATGATGGCAAGCCGTCCTGGCCCAGATGCAGCAAAACAGCCCAAACCGTGATACTACCACCTCCATATTTCACAGATGGGATAAGGTTCTTATGCTGGAATGCAGTGTTTTCCTTTCTCCAAACATAACGCTTTTCTTTTAAACCAAAATGTTCTATTTTGGTCTCATCCGTCCACAAAATATTCTTCCCAATAGCCTTCTGGCTTGTGCATGTGATCTTTAGCAAACTGCAGACGATTAGCAATGTTTCTTTTTGGAGAGCAGTGGCTTTCTCCTGCAACCCCTGCCATGCACACCATTGTTGTTCAGTGTTCTTCTGATGGTGGACTCATGAACATTAACATTAGCCAATGTGAGAGCAGGCCTTCAGTTGCTTAGAAGTTACCCTGAGGTCCATTTTGATCTCGCCAACTATTACACGCCTTTGCTCTTGGAGTGATCTTTGTTGGTCGACCACTCCTGGGGAGGGTAACAATGGTCTTGAATTTTCTCCATTTGTACACAATCTGTCTGACTGTGGATGGTGGAGTTCAAACTCTTTAGAGATGGTTTTTTGTAACCTTCTTCAGCCTGATGAAGCATCAACAACAACTCTTTTTCTGAGCTCCTCAGAAATCTCCTTTGTTCGTGCCATGATACACTTCCACAAACATGTGTTGTGAAGAGCAGACTTTGATAGATCCCTGTTCTTTAAATACAACAGGGTGCCCACTCACACCTGATTGTCATCCCATTGATTGAAAACACCTGACTCTAATTTCACCTTCAAATTAACTGCTAATCCGAGGTTCACTTACTTTTTCCACTCATTAATATGTAATATTGGATAATTTTCCTCAATAAATAAATGATCAAGTATAATATTTTGTCTCATTTGTTTAACTGGGTTCTCTTTATCTACTTTTAGGACTTGTGTGAAAATCTGATGATGTTTTAGGTCATATTTATGCAGAAATATAGAATATTCTAAAGGGTTCACAAACTTTCAAGCACCACTGTATGAGTGTAAATTCAGGGGTTTTGCTAGGCATATTTTGGGTACACAATGGTCATAAAGGGATGTACATGGTCAGCAACGATACTCAGGTAGGCTGTGCCGTTAAACGATGCTCAGTTGCTATTAAAGGGCTCAAAGTCTACCAAGAAAATATCCCCCACACCATTACACCACCATCACCAGCCTGATTTGTTTGTTTAACTGGGTTCTCTTTATCTACTTTTAGGACTTGTGTGAAATCTAGAATTTATATATGTATAATGAGTGGTAAGGGAACGAATCTGGGCACAGCTTATGTGTTTTCATGTTATTTCTACCTTTCAGAATTACTTTCCTGGGCCTTGTCTATAGCCTCTACGGTCTGTCCATACTATTGTGGGTGTTTCTTTTTAAGAAACTGGCACATCGGCACAAGAAGCAGGCACTTAAGGAACAGGCCAATGATACAGAGCAGGACACTAACGCCACAACCAGTGGCAATGGAGGCGTTTCATTGGCGATCGTGAAATGCAAGGAGGAGTTGGACAAAGAGACCACCATCTGAAAGCAGACCATTACACTGTTCTTTAGCGCTTGGTTCATGCCAGGTGCTGGTGTACAGCTTGTGGTGTTTGGTATTAATCATTGTAGAATGGCTAACAATCTGGAGACATGTTACAACCACAAACACACACTGAACAAACATCTACAGAAAGTATGAGACATCACCAGGTAGAAGGTTAAATTTACCAGAGTTAAGCTACTGCACTAATGCGGGATTAACTGGAAAGCCATTAGGGGCATGTACAGGATAAAATGTGCCAGATATTCAAAATGTGCCAGAAGTCATGAGATGTCGTTTTAAATAAAAGCCTTAAATCATAGTACAGGAGCGCTGATATACAGTCTTGTTACATATTTACATTTACATTCAGTTTTACAGCATTTAGCAGTTGCCCTTATCCAGAAGTGCTTTGTATACTTCTTAGTAGACATTACCTCATGCTAGTACAAATAAGCAGTAGCCCAAGAACACAATCCAACCAGAACCTGCTTGGATCTGATGTGGGTAAATCAACAAAACATAAATACGCAATTGCATTCTTCACTTAAGTGCCGACTTAAGAGGCGAGTCTTTAGTCTCCGCTAAAAGACAGCAAGAGACTCAGCCATTCAGACATCCAGTGGAAGTGGATTCCACCACCTGGGTACCAGTACAGAGAAGAGGCTTGATGCTTGCTACATAGCAAACGTGTATTTAGCAGTCTCTTACGTTCTTGAAAATATCTGGGTAAAGTACATCAGCCAAGTTCTAAAATACTATGCACTTTCTGATTGTGAGGCAGGGATACTCTGGGCCCTTTGTTCCTCAGGGATTTCCCCTCAGGGCCACCACTTCGATGCCAGCAACAAGGTAGCTTGTGAGTAGGGGGATCAGTGCTGAGGAATATGGCATGACTGGGCCTTGCACTCAAAACTTATTAGTGCCTGCTTCACGGTGCTGAGCTAGTCTGGTTCCTATTTTGCTTTCGGCAAAGTGAAATTGAGTTGCATGGCACCTCCTTGCTGTGGCACGAGATTCTGCTCACCCCTACCATTTCCAGGTGCCAATGTCCATGCACCCCTGTTCTAGGCGGCAAGACATCTGGGTGGTCCACAGGGGTAATCTCTGTCACCAAATGCCAAGAGTATCCAGGCCTCATAAGGATTCCCTCAAGATCAGGAGGGCAATAGTAACTTGCACAAATCTAGCAGAATAAAGGAAATTATGTTATTTTAATAAGCTTGTTATAAACATTAAATAAAAATAGTTTGACAGTCGTTTAATTTTCAGCCTCCTTAGTTAACAACTGTGCTGCTCCCCGTGTGGCTTTCCAGCTCTCATTGCAGCTGCTGGTTTCGTGAGTACGCAGAGCAATTCGGCAAGATCCACCACTTGAGCGTATAAAGCCTAAATGAGTTGCGCATTCACAAGGCAATGTTAGTGACCAATCACAGATCACAGTCATTTAGGTGAAATCTAAAATTACCCTGTACTTCTTTTTTTTTTTTTTATTTCACTTCTAAATTTACACCCTTTGAAGTGCACAACATCAAATAGGAAGCCATTTCAGCTAACTACTTAACATAACAAGTCACTGTGTCTGTTTAATTTTCATTCTTTCATTCATTGTCTTATCCGCTTGATCCTAGAGCCCCTAGAGCCCCAGATCCAAGTTTAAGCTCATTTTTAAGCAGTTTGCATTATTACATTATAACAGCAGTTAAGTTTTATAGCAGAATGATCATTCAGGGCTTAAATTGAAGTAGACACTTGGGTCAAAATATTCATTCACATCCAGGCTTTTATTTTCATCATTTAGGTTAGATTTGAGAACATGAAATGCAGAATAAAATGAAACAAAAAAAAAACTTTTATTATGGAGTTTATAATGTGTGTGTGTGTGTGTGTGTGTGTGTGTGTGTGTGTGTGTATAATGGAAAATGATCCATGCTGTACATTTTATGTTTCAACCGGGACTTGTAAAGCTAAATCCAAAATTTGGAACACATGCATTACGGTATTCAAGAGTTACATAGATTGTTTTTAGTATTTGTCACCAGGCATCTCAAAAATGTCCATAAGCTCTACAAATACAATAAAAAGAAGCCTGCCACTATAAATCAAGAGGTTGCAAGTTTTTATGTCTTTTGTGATAGAACAAACAAATGTAAGTCACATTTCAGAGTTATTTTACTATTTACCTGAATAAACAGGCCTGAATAGAGCCCTGTCTGTGACCCAGCTATAGATTCTGGCACTTTAAACTGCCTTGCCCTCTTTCAGTCAGGCGCAGCTAGACATGTGCTGATCTGCCTGGTGATAGCTGAGCTTGAGTATTTTCCACTGGTTGAATAAAACCACTAACCCAATGAGAAGATTGTTAGGGTTCGACCAGCTAGCGGGATACTGGTCGAGGGAAAACTGTGGGAGAAGGAGGACCCAAGTGCAGGAGAATATAAATATGCCAAGATATGTTTAAATATATATATATTTAAACATATCTTGGCATATGTGTGGCACGGGTGACCGTGGTCGGGATTCGAACCGAGCGTCACGGGTATGGATGGCGAGTGAGTTACCACTACACCATGTGGCCACGAGAGGAACGAGGGGAGAAACTGATTATAAGCGTAAGGGCAGACAGAAGGGCCGTACTGAACGAGCTCAAACTAAAGTAATTCCAAAACTAGGAGATATAACAAAGCAAACGCCCGAGGCGTGATAGGTTTGATATGATAAATAACGTGAAAAAAGAACCAGAAAGAGATCGCTATTCAGCAAGAATATGGAGAGACCCGAGAGAAGCCGAAGCGTCCGACGGATGGCGCATGCGCACACGTCGGACCTCGGCAAATGGAGCGGGACTCCGAGGCATCTTCCACGCGCCGCATTAAGCGCATGTGCTGGGAATCCAGACGAACAACGGGAATAAAGGGCCTCCCAATCGGGAGGAAGGAGTACTGAGGCATGGACAGTCCAGAAAATGCCGAGGGGGAAGCAATAACAGCCGATTGGCGGCGGCGAGCGGCGGCTGAGGAACGCAGCGAAAAAATGGAGGAAGAGAGGTCAGTAGCGATAAGCTTTCCCTTCCTATCTAATTCCCTGTCAAACATTCACCTCGAGCCTCCTGACTCTACTCGGCTGATCCTCTTTCAGGACGAGTCGTACCTTTAAGCCCTGTCCAAAAAATAGCTACTGAAACTCTTCCAAACAGCGAGAGAAATGGCGTACAAGATCCGATAGTGCGCCGCCCCCCTGGTTGGGAAGCCTGAACCGTAATATAGATAAGGGTTTCAGACCAGTAAAAGCCTCAGGAGAGCCCTCCCTTAGGTGAATTCTCCAATGGACTTTACATGGATTTCATGTTGTGTAGTTAGTAACCAGCTAAAGGTTACACTGGAATTCAAATGAGTGACAAAAAACTTTACTGACATTTTATCTGCAGTTTAACAGTGTCATGGAGTTGTTTTGATAGTAAGTGAATTTTCTATGACAAAACCAAAAGTTATTTTACATCCTAAGTACATTTTAAAAGGCTAAATAGTTGGGGAGGTGTTGTTGTGCATGTAAACAAACATGGCGGACAGTAGACATTGAAAATCGGTATGCAGGTAGTCATAATAGTCCTACTAAATTTGAGTTGGTGTTTTGGACTGTGTATTAAAAATATTTTAAGTTAAGAATTAAAAGCACCAGGGGTGCTTCTGAAGTAAGAGATAGACAGGGTGACGGTGCCTAGACGGCGGCACAGGAACAGCCCTAGTGCCAATACATCATGAAAGACACTTTGGAAACACCAATTAAGCTAACACACGTCTTTGGAATGTAAACCAGGCACAGCGAGGAAATGCAAACTTTACACAGGCGAAGCCCAGGTCGAGATCAAACCAGGGATCATGGAGCTGTGAGGCAACGGTGCTAACCACCGCTCCACCTGCCACCTGACTAAAAAAATCTAAACTGAAAAGAACACAAACTGTTGGAAGCTAAACTTAACTAGGGTGGGTTCCAATTTGGCTAGTCTAGTACACAGTGTAGAAAGTAAAAACCAGGATTATGACAGAGGAGAGAAGGGTATGGCTGACAAAAAAATAACTCGCCTAGAAGGTGTTGTTGGAATCGACTGCAACTTTATATAAATGAATGTACTGATTATCTATGTAAGTGATTACAGAATTAGAGCAAAATAATATGTTTATTGGGAGAGAACTGTACAGTTGAAAGGAAGCTCTAGTTACCCTGTTAGGCCCCCTCTAGCCTGGACACAAGATGAGATATGGTTGGACACTGGAGGCAAACAGGTTCTATATGCTATCCTGTGGCATATTTGTACACAGATGTTGCAGCTGGGTCTGTAGATCCTCATCCATCACAACAGCAGTTGGGGCAGTGTGTCGCTCTACAGCAAAGGCAGGATTGAAGCGCTCACCACAAGGCCTTCATACTCGAACACGTCTGTCATTGGACATGCTGTGACAATAAATCTCCTTATGTTAAGTGCCTTGAAATGGTCAGGCCAGAGACAGGGGTGTGTGGTGAAGGTGCCACTTGTGTCTGGATGGTGGACAACAAAACTGTGAGAGCTGCTCGTGCTTGTTGGCGGATCAAATGCTCCTATCTTCTGGTGATCCATCTGGGCCATCCAGGGCCTGTTTATTGTTTGTGCATGCCCTCATAGAACCACTGTTCTCAACACCTCCTAACAGCTAAGGTTAGAACGGCCTAGATGGCGGGCAATTCATCAAAACGGTCATCCTGCTTAGCTCAGTCCAATGATGCTCCCACTCTCAAAGTCTGTCAACTGGGAAAAATGTCTTCGAGTGTGACGTAGAGGCATGTCTAGCAATCAGTGATCTGTCACCAGGAGGTACACTACCCAAAAGTTCTGAGACATTTTTTATGGGGCAGCGGGGAAAGCACTTTTATGCCCCTCTGTGGCAAAACCCAGTCTAATCAGACCACACCTGTAATTTCCGAGGAACACAAACAGCTCAGGATCTGATTTTAGTCTTTAATAAATTAAATTAAAGTCTTACTTTACACTTATTACTAAGAATTGTTTAACCTGGCTTCTGTTTATATATATATATATATATATATATATATATATATATATATATATATATATAAACAGAAATTTTCTTGGATTCTTGTTGTTGTCACAGCCCTTATCTACGACTTCTACTCAGCCCTGCAAAATAAAAGTTATTAAATGATTACTTACAGAACATGCAAATTAATAAAAGTCTATGTGCGGTCAGAATGGAGTGACACCGGTTTTGAGTTTACACCAGGAACACGGTGAACCACTATGCTCCAAATTTATAGATTGCTATATTACTGGAAGGCAGAGCACAGATTTCTGGGGCAACTGCAGTATTCAGATTAATTAACTGAAAGCATGCTGTGAGGCAAACTGTCAGAATTATCAAAAAACATTTAGATCTTGTTCCATCTTGTTTGTTATGAAGTGCTGTTTAACCATTTAAGCATATCTGACAGCTAATTACCACTCATCCAGGAGCTAGCAAAAGGTTTGAATCATTGGATTTCTGCATTAATACCTCTATACAAGGAGGTCTGACATTCATCCAGTCATTTATTAATTCATCTTCATCCCTGCTTAATCCAGTTCACTGTTCAGGGAGCCATTTCTCTATGTTGGCATTAACCGGGTACAGTATATCGATTTAACAAAATGAGCCATTTTGAATTTAAATGTATACATGACGTACAACCAGCAGGTGGCGGTAGAAATACACAACTGCAGCTCATTACAGTTTTCAGACCGGAATTCGACTCTCCATTACTCAGTGCAATGATGAATTACTTTCCAGTGGAACACCATGGTTTATGTCAGTGACAGTGGCGCGTGAAAGTTATGAAGTAAATTAAATAAATACGATGTACCTGGAGAACCTCAGTCTAGCCCAAGTCAGAGCAAAGAGTTTGATTCCCTCCTTTGGAAGCCAGTTAAGCGTTGATTCCAACATGTCACTTATACAGTGCTTGGGCCATGGTTGAGTTTGGAGTCTGACTGTTTGAGGCTGTGGACAGGTGTCTTTTATACAGATAATCAGGTCAAACAGGTGCCATTAGTACAGGTAACGAGTGGAGGACAGAAGAACTTCTTACATGGCTGTGACATCTGCAGTTACAGGGCTGTGAGAGCCAGAAATCTTGCATGTTTGTAGGTGAACAAATACTTATTTTCCACCATGATTTACAATTAAATTCTTTGAAAATCCTACAATCCTGGATTTTTTTTTCTCATTTTGTCTCTCATAGTTGAAGATGATGAAAATTACAGACCTCTCTCATCTTTCTAAGTAGGAGAACTTGCACAATCAATGGCTGACTAAATACTTTTTTGCCCCACTGTGTGTATATATATATATATATATGTGTGTGTGTGTGTGTGTGTGTGTGTGTGTATCTCGCCAAGCATAGGCAGTATGCGAATCCACAAATAATATTAAAGTCTTTGTTCTTTGCACGAACACAGTTCCAGCTCTCATTACTCGTAATGCAGAACAGTAAAAGCTTTTACAGAACGGATTAATACTAAAATGATCAAGCCCCTGTGCAAACTCGACACCATCCCTGATGATTGAGTGAGGAGTGACGAAAACTGTGACAACGAGGTGGGGCTTTTTTGGCCTGTGGGTTTGAATCCCTCAAGCGGACCCCCTCCTCCCATCCTGCTGCTCTGATGGAGATGGAGGGCTATATTTGGAGAAGTGTGATGTCACAAGTGGACGAGGGACAAGACTATAACAGGCTGAGAGTAAACCAGTTACAGCATCAATACCTCCTGCTGCTGCTGCTCCTACCTGCACCAGAACAGCTAACTACAGAAGGTGAGTGCTTCATTTGTTTGTGCTGCTCCACCAACCTGACTGTCTTTAGCAGAGGCTTTATGATTAAAATGCTATAAGTAATCATTTCACTCAGGTTTAGAGTGTGGAAAATCAACCCCAGGTAAGATAAAGTTATATAAGTACATGTTGTAATAGAAATAAATATAATTAATAATAAGAATTCGTTTTTTTATAGTTTATTAGTGTTTGTTTATGCATGTATCTTTTACATTTAATAAATGTTCGAGTCTCAATGTTCCAAAACTGCTTTCCAAACATATACATTTATTTGTTAACTCGTTTAAATTACCCAAATATATACAATTATTTTCAAATAAAAAATAAAATATGTAAAATTAGTAAAAATCAGTGTTATTTTAATGCAATTTGTCTCTCACCCAGACATGTTTCAAAAATGTATATATTTATAAATATACAAATTTAATATTAGAAATGTAAACATCTATTTATTCATAATAAACATAATGTAAATAACTTTTTGTTCAAAAATAAAAACTTTAAAGATTAAAAAATGTTCGAAAATGTTTAATTAAATAAAATAAATATTTAATACAAATTTTAATAAAAACATAATGCAATATTTAAGACGCACCATTTGTTGACCCAATTATGTTATCCAAAAAAAAAGAAAAATTAACTAAATAAATAGATTTTTATGTTCCTTTTTAAAGCGCTCATTTTACGCAAAGACTCAAATATTATTTTGAAAAATATATATTTTAATTAAAAAAACATAAAAGTAAAAGTTAATTTTTGAGTTTATTTTAAATGATATTAATGTTATTTTTAAAAGACAACTTTCACTGACCCAAAGATGCTTTTTGTGATATTTAAATTGATTTATTTGAACTACAACCAATTTCAGTTCACATTCATTATTCAATGGCTGGCATTGTGCTGCTATGGACTGGTACTGTACTGGTACTGGTGCTGGAACTGTCTTGGGTGTGTTCCAGGTTCTCACCCAGTGGTCTTGAGAGAGGTTCTAGACACTAATAAAATCCTGAAAATCCATATCAAGATGGATTGGTTAATGAAGATTATAATTAGTATTTGTTGTCTTGAATAAAAGTAATGTTCAGTTTTTCAATTATATATAAAAAAAATAAATGTTAGCTTACTTTTTTAAATCTCTGTTATTTTAAAGCATTTTTCTCTCACCCAGACACTTATAAACATTTTTACCATTAGAAAATTATAAAAATAAAAAACCTTTCAAAATAAAATTTAATATTTTGTAATATTTAATGAAATAGAATAAATATTTAATAAAAAAATCTAATAAAAATAATGCAATATTTAAGGCACACTGTCTGCTGACCCAAGGATATTATCCAAAAAGTAAAGAAATTAAATAAAATAAATACATTTTATGTTCCTTTTTAAAGCATGCATTTTACCCAAAGACTCTCTTGAAAATTGTATTAATGTATTGAAAAAACTAACAGATGTAAAGATGACTTTCTGTGTGTTTATTTTAAATAATGTTATTTTTAAAAGACAACTTTCAGTGACCAAAGATGCTTTTTGTGATATTTACATTGATTTATTTTTAACTAAAACCAATTTCAATCCACATGGTATGGATTTATTATTCTATGGATTCAATGGATTATTCTGAATATTATAATTAGTACATGTTTATATATTTATCTCGAATAAAAGTAATATACAATTTTTTTAACTCTTTACACAATACATTTATTTAAACATAATAATTAAGGTAAAACTAATTTCTAATTATACATAAAGAATTTTTAGTTTTTAATGTTTAAAAATCAGTGTAATTTTTTTCTCTCATCCAGACACTTTCCATTAATAAATTTATAAATAAACATAAACAGTAGAGACTTAAACATCCATTTATTCCTAATAAAAAATGTAAATACTGTATAAAATACTCTACTGTATTTTTTATTTAAAAAATAATAAAGATAATCTATTTTTTAATATTTAATAAAATCTAATAAATATTTAATAAAACATATAAAAAAATTAATATTTAAGGCACACCATTTACTGACTGAAAGATGTTTAAAAAAATAAATAATAATAAATAAATAAAATTTAATTAATACATTTTTAAATATTCTTTTTAAAACACAGTTATCCACAGTTTCAATCTTTTTAAAAATAAATGTAAGCTTATTTTGTGCTGTTATTTTAAATGAAACTAATGTTATTTTCAAAGCATGCCTGATCCAAAGACACTTATTTGTATTTTAAATATTTGTGCTGCCTGTTATGGACTGGTACTAGTACTAGTACTAGTACTGGAACTTGAACTACCTAGGGTGTTCCACTCAGTGAGTGGGAGAGCTTCCAGATAGCCATAAGATACCCATAAAATCCTGAAAACCCAGACCAAGATGGATTGGTTACTGGAGAAGAAGGAACAAATTCATGAATTAACGTACATAATTTGGGTTTAAATAATAGATTTAAGTGTTCGGGTGCCAACTTGCTAGCCCGCAGTCTGTGGTTTGACTCCCAGTGGTACATTCCAGTTGGATTATGTGCTGCATGGGGAGCACTGGCCATGTCCGAGAGAGCGAAGGCTTGTGGGAGGTTCATCACCCAGCACTATAACTGCAACCCTTGCCGTGCCCCCTGACAGACATCCAGGCTGTATTTCCACCTATCATTACTATGATGAGCTTATTATAGAAAGAGGTCAGACTAAACAAAAACCTGTAGACTGTTTTGTGGAAAGTTAAAAAAAAAAGGTTTGATTTATATCCCATTGATTCTGCCCTAGGGGGAAGAAAAGATTTCCTAACAATGACCCTATAACAAAGACAGACACGCTATGCACACAACCCATGCACACTGTTGAGCCATTATTGTTACATGTCCCACTGTGTTCAATGTTTATGTATTTAATATCCCTGCCTTTGTGTCACTGTGCTACATTTGGTATCTCCTCATTCAGTACTTTGCAGGTTCGTGCCATGCATCATCTGAAAGTACAATTCCTGCTCTTCCTCCTGCTTCTACTGCTGCAGTGTGTGAGAACGGCACCAAACAGAAGGTGAGCTTTGCTTCGGTGAATCATTCTACCAGACTGAGAATTTTCTCATTACAATTTGTATGAGTATACCATATATACTACTATAGCAGACGTTAGCACTGTTGCCTCACAGCTTCAGAGACACGGCTTTGAGTGCCGGCTCAGCCGATGCCTTTGAAAAATTTTCCTGTCCGTATTGGTTTTTCCTCCAGGGATTCCGGATTCCATCCAAATTCCACAGAGCTATGTTAGGTCAGCTCTATATACTGATCTATATAACAGCTATATACAGTGGGGCAAAAAAGTATTTAGTCAGCCACTGATTGTGCAAGTTCTCCAACTTAGAAACATGAGAGAGGTCTGTAATTTTCATCATAGGTACACTTCAACTATGAGAGACAAAATGACACAAAAAATCCAGGAAATCACATTGTAGGATTTTTAAAGAATTTAATTGTAAATTATGGCGGAAAATAGTATTTAGTCACCCAAGATTTCTGGCTCTCACAGACCTGTAACTTCTTCTTTAAGAAGCTCTTCTGTCCTCCACTCATTACCTGTATTAATGGCACCTGTCTGACCTCGTTATCTGTATAAAAGACACCTGTCCACAACCTCAAACAGTCAGACTCCAAACTCAACCATGGCCAAGACCAAAGAGCTGTCGAAGGACACCAGGAAGAAAATTGTAGACCTGCACCAGGCTGGAAGAGTGAATCTACAATAGGCAAGCAGGTTGGTGTGGATAAATCAACTGTGGGAGCAATTGTAAGAAAATGGAAGACATACAAGACCATTGATAATCTCCCAGATCAAGGGAGATTATCAATGGTCTTGTATGTCTTCCATTTTCTTACAATTGCTCCCACAGTTGATTTATCCACACCAATCTGCCCACGGGTCAAAATGATCATGAGAACGGTGAGCAGAAATCCCAGAACTACACAGTGGGACTTGATGAATGACCTGCAAAGAGCTGGGACCAAAGTAACAAAGCTACCATCAGTAACACATCCACATCCACAAAACATTCTTTCCAATAGCCTTCTGGCTTGTTCACGTGATCTTTAGCAAACTGCAGATGAGAAGCAATGTTCTTTTAGGAGAGCAGTGGCTTTCTCCTTATAACCCTGCCATGTACACCATTGTTGTTCAGTGTTTCTTCTGATGGTGGACTCATGAACACTAACATTAGCCAATGTGGGAAAGGCCTTCAGTTGCTTAGAAGTTACCCTGGGGTCTTTTGTGACCTCACCAACTATTACACGCCTTGCTCTTGGAGTGATCTTTGTTGGTCGACCACTCCTGGGGAGGGTGACAATGGTCTTGAATTTCCTCCATTTGTGCACAATCTGTCTGACTGTGGATTGGTGGAGTCAAAACTCTTTAGAGATGGTTTTATAACCTTTTCCAGCCTGATGAGCATCAACAACTCTTTTTCTGAGCTCCTCAGAAATCTCCTTTGTTCGTGCCCTGATACACTTCCACAAACGTATGTTGTGAAGAGCAGACTTTGATAGATCCCTGTTCTTTAAATAAAAAACAGGGTGCCCACTCACACCTGATTGTCATCCCATTGATTGAAAACACCTGACTCTAATTTCACCTTCAAATGAACTGCTAATCCTAGAGGTTCACATACTTTTGCCACTCACTAATATGTAATATTGGATCATTTTCCTCAATAAATAAATGACCAAGTATAACATTGTAGTCTCATTTGTTTAACTGGGTTCTCTTTATCTACTTTTAAGACTTGTGTGAAAATCTGATGATGTTTTAGGACATTTGTATGCAGAAAAATAGAAAATTCTAAAGGGTTCACAATCTTTCAAGCACCACTGTACATTAGGTACAGGTACACCTGACCTGTTCAGCTGCTCATTAATGCAAAGATCTTATAAGCCAATCACCTGGCAGCAAATGTAACTTACCAAAATTGGACAATAGAAGATTGGAGAACCAGTGCCTGCTTTGCTAAGACATTTGGATGGTAGGGTGAGTATTTTTTGTAAACAACATGAAGCTGGGTAGGGGTCGTTGTTGCAGCAATGGAGGATTATTTAACCATCCGGCCTGCCTCCCTCAGTCACAGCCAAACTGCCTGTTCGATGCCCAACCTGGTGTCACCCCCAGCTTAATTTGAGCTAGTGTATTAGAATGCTGTGCCACCTGAGCATCCAACACTGCTATATATGGTATTGAAGAATGTAAGGAATAGTGATTAGGGGACCACTGCATTCAGTCACTTTCTAATCTGCTTAATCCTGGATATAGTCGCAGGAGACACACTCAAACAGGGCCACTTTAGTGTAATCAGTTAACCTAATGCATGTTTTTGGACTGTGGGAGGAAACTGGAGTACCCAGAGTAAACCCACTCGGACACAGGATCGAACCCAGGACCTTCTCACTGTGAGGCGACAGCGCTACCCACCGTGCCACCCGGGACCACTTCAAATACGTTGTGTTTGTATGGGTGCCTCACATTGTCAAACAGCATAAATTCATTTAATGAGTGGAAACATCCTCCGCAAGCTGTATTCTAGTCTGAGTGTCTCCTCATCTGCAGGTTCTCCATCTCCTCCACACAGCAGGAGGAAGGCTTATTGGAGGGGAATGAATGGATGACCCCAAGTCTCCTGACGAACCCTTTTCTCCCATTTTCAGGGTTACGACCACAGAGAGAAATCAACACAGTTAACAGGTACCTAACACGAATGCCTAGAACAAAAAGCTCCTATAAGATAAGATAACTGAATTTTAAAAGTGTTTTCTAACATGACTAATAGGATTGCCTTGATCCCATCTTTATAAAAATAATACATATGTCACATTGGAGTCAAACAGTTTGTCTGATGGAAGATAACACTGAAATCGATTAAAATGTAAGAAAATGTGATCCAACACAAATCAGATCTTTATCAGCTTTGATACCAGTATTCAGCCTCACTATCTTGTAAACATAATAGTACATATTGTAAAAATAATAGTATAAATGTATTATTATTATTATTATTATTATTATTACAAATAAAATTCATATATAATTACATTCATAAGAAATCGATATAATATAAACAGTTTTATTAGGAATAATAATAATAATAATAATAATAATAATAATAATAATAATATAACCCCAAATCAGAAAATAGTTGGGACTTGGGACAGTATGGGAACATTTTATGTTGACTTTTATTTGTTTTCAGAAAGCATTAACCCAAGGTATTTAATGTTGTCTGGTCAACTTCATATCATTTGTAATAAACATCCATTCCTCCATTTCAGGCCTGCAAGACATTCCAAACAAATGTGATGGGGCAATTTAGGGCTAGTAATGTACAGGTAATGTAAAGTAAAGGTAAACAACTAAATAATGATGTGATTATAAACAGGTGAAGTGAACAGGTGATTATAATCATGATTTGGTACAAAAGTAGCATCCAGGAAAGGCTGAGTCTCTGAGGAGTAAAGAGGGTCAGAGGATTTTGTATTGGATTATGTATTTGTATTTTTGTATTGTGGTCAGACCATTCTGATTCCAGATTGATCAATACAATTACACAGATACAATACAAGGTGCATGTGATTGTGTGTTTAAATGTGCAGTGGTACCTTGGTTCTCATTGTTAATTCGTTCTTGAAGGCTTGGGATATGTTCCGACAAATCCATCATAAGTTAAATGTATAATGTTTGTAAACGAAAAAATGTAAGAGTTTGGTAGAGAGGGCTACACTGTCTAATAACAGAGATATGGAAGGGATACTATGATAAGTAATGATAAGTTAATGGTTAAAACACTTACATTAACCTACAGCTAATGTAAAACAATTAACACAAAGCTTGTTTTATTTTAAAAAGTGTTGAGAAGTCTCATATAGTAAGTAAATGGATTTAAAGTACAAAACTAAAAGCAAAACACGTATTCTATTGATGAAGTCTGGGTGCTAGCATAGCTGCTAAGCTAACTGCAGCATGTGTTCTGGAGCAATCAGTTCCTGTTTTTGGATCCATGGAGACTTATTTGCACTAAGAATACAGCACTGTAGATGTAAAACTAAAGAAAAACCCGATAAAAATAGCAGAGATTTTCTCTGAGGGCTATTGTGAACCTGAATCACTGTTGTAGTGAATTGTGACTCATGAATCTAGTTTCGGCTAAAACAAGTCGCGAGGCACGACTCATACAAGTTTAAGCAAGTTTAGGTGACGAGGAGAACCGACACAATTTTCTCTAGTCAAAATGCTTCTAGCCGAATTCGACGAGGTCTGAGGTGGTGGAGAACCGAGGAACCACTGAAATTACAGTGATGAATTGGGTACAATAGAGGCATCCTTACACTACAATCCTGACATGTTGATTCCATATCCCATTAGCCAGCAGCACCACATAGAGAAGAGACGATGTAACACGGCTACGTGCATGACCCAGAGACTGGCCGACTTCCTGATCCGCTCCAGTAACACTGTGGGTACCGTCTACATCCCGACCAACATCGGTGCCAACACCTTCGGCAAGAGAGATGCGTTCCAGCTGGACTCAGCGACACTCTAATGCCCACACGCCTCTTCCAAACCTCACTCATACCATACAGATGATGGTGATGTTGTTGATGATGATGATGATGATGATGGTGACTCATTTGAGTGTTATGTGTTTGTTTCCTTTCGAGTCAGTGCCTTTTGTTATGAAACACAGTCACACACCATGCATGTACAATATGTACTAATACAAAAGTGAACTGTAATGTACTGATATAAAAGAGATTTATTTGATTTTCTAATAAAAGTATATACAAGAACGACCCTCTTTGTGTTATGTCGTGTAGGACAGATGCTGTTAAATGTTGTTGAACTGACATGAAGAAAATGCAAAAATACGCAAAGTCTTTTTGCATAAGTTTAGGCACCCCAGTCAAGTGCCGTTTGGTTGGTGTTCTAAATGAAAAGCAGCCACAATGCAACAAATGGCAAAATGAGCTTGAATACAAAAGATTTCTGTACAATTTCAAGCATAAATTGCATGAACCTGGGTTTGGGTGGACGATTTGGGTGTTCCATGCAGACACATTTGGCTGTCACGATAGAGGAAAGTGGGAATTCCCCAGTCCAGGCTGTGTGATGAATCGGCGTCCCGTTAAAGTGTAAAAGGTAGTGTATCATTGCATGAACTAAGGAGATGCCTAAGGACCTCAGAAAAATGGTTGTTGATGCTTATCAAGCTGGAAAAGGTTACAAAACCATTTCTAAAGAGTTTGAACCCCGCAGTCAGATTGTGTTCAAATGGAGGAAAGACAAGACCACTGTTGACCAGTATAAATCACTCCAAGAGCAAGGCATGTAATAGTCTGTGAGGTCACAAGGGAACCCAGACTAACTTCAAAGCAACTCCAAAAGGCCTCTTTCACATTGGTTAACATTAATGTTCATTAATCTACCTACGGAGATAACAAGGTACTTTTCCCAACTCTTATCCCACCTTTACTAAGGCCCTTAACCCACAATTACTTGGATTGTAATACTGTATCAATTGTAAGTCACTCTGGATAAGGGCATCTGCTAAATGCTGTAAATGTAAATGTTGTAAGATCTGTCAGTTACAGATTTGTGCTGGATTGTGGTATTCGTTAACGATACCCTTGCTAACCAAGCATAAAATTTCAATATGTATACAGTGGTACCTCGGTTCTTGTCGTTAATTTGTTCTAGAAGCCTTGTCGAGAACCAAAAACAACGAGTACCGAGCAAATTTTTCCCATAAGGAATAATGTAAAATTGAACTAAATTGTATTGTACAGCAGCTCCCTGATTTATGATGGCCATACGTTCAACAGATCCATCATAAGTTATAGTGGTGCTAAAAAGTCTGTGAACCCTTTAGAATTTTATATATTTTTGAAATAAATATGACCTAAAACATCATCAGAGTCCTAAAAGTAGATAAAGAGAACCTAGTTAAACAAATAACACAAATTTTATACTTGGTTATTTATTTATTGAGGAAAATGATCCAATATTATATTAGTGAGTGGCAAAAGTATGTGAACCTTTGCTTTCAGTACCTGGTGTGACCCCCCTGTGCAGCAATAACGGCAGCTAAACGTTTCCTGTAACTGTTGATCAGTCCTGCACACCGGCTTGGAAGAATTTTAGCCCATTCCTCCGTACAGAACAGCTTCAGCTCTGGGATGTTGGTGGGTTTCCTCACATTAGCTGCTCACTTCAGGTCCGTCCACAACATTTTCATTGGATTAAGGTCAGGACTTTGACTTGGCCATTCCAAAACATGAACTTTATTCTTCTTTAACCATTCTTTGGTAGAATGGCTTGTGTGCTTAGGGTCGTTGTCTTGCTGCATGATCCACCTTCTCTTGACCTTCAGCTCATGGACAGATGTCCTGACATTTTCCTTTAGAATTCTCTAATATCATTCAGAATTCATTGTTCCATCAATGATAGCAAGCCGTCCTGGCCCATATGCAGCAACCAGGCCCAAACCATGATACTACCACCACCATGTTTCACAGATGGGATAAGGTTCTTATGCTGGAATGCAGTGTTTTCCTTTCTCCAAACATAACGCTTTTCTTTTAAACCAAAATGTTCTATTTTGGTCTCATCCGTCCACAAAACATTCTTCCAATAGCCTTCTGGCTTGTCCATGTGATCTTTAGCAAACTGCAGACGAGCAGCAATGTTCTTTTTGGAGAGCAGTGGCTTTCTCCTTGCAACCTTGCCATGCACACCATTGTTGTTCAGTGTTCTTCTGATGGTGGACTCATGAACATTAACATTAGCCAACGTGAGAGAGGCCTTCAGTTGCTTAGAAGTTACCCTGGGGTCCTTTGTGACCTCGCCAACTATTACATGCCTTGCTCTTGGAGTGATCTTTGTTGGTCGACCACTCCTGGGGAGGGTAACAATGGTCTTGAATTTTCTCCATTTGTGCACAATCTGTCTGACTGTGGATTGGTGGAGTCCAAACTTTTTAAAGATGGTTTTGTAAACTTTTCCAGCCTGATGAGCATCACCAACTCTTTTTCTGATGTCCTCAGAAATCTCCTTTGTTCGTGCCATGATACACTTCCACAAACATGTGTTGTGAAGAGCAGACTTTGATAGATCCCTGTTCTTTAAATATAACAGGGTGCCCACTCACACCTGATTGTCATCCCATTGATTGAAAACACCTGACTCTAATTACACCTTCATATTCACTGCTAATCCTAAAGGTTCACATACTTTTGCCACTCACTAACATGTAATTTTGGATCATTTTCCTCAGTAAGTAAATGACCAAGTATAATATTTTTGTTTCATTTGTTTAACTGGGTTCTCTTTATCCACTTTTAGGACTTGTGTGAAAATCTAAAGATGTTTTAGGTCATATTTATGCAGAAATATAGAAAATCCTAAAGGGTTCATAAACTTTCAAGGACCACTGTAAATGTATCATGAACCGATGCATTTAATACAATCTATACTGTGTCATAGCGGAGCCTATTATATATTAACACTTACATTAACATACAGTTGACCAAATCATTAACGCAAAGCTTATTTTTTAATAAAGTATTAAAAATGAAAAAGTGTATTTCAGTGAGTAATGGATTGAAAGTGAAAAGTAAAAGCAAAACACTTACTCTATTGGTGAACTCAGGGCGCTAGATGCTAATGCTTACTGCTCAGCCTGAAAGTCAAGAGGATTGAGAGCCTTTCGGACCATTGTAGGACTCACTGAGACTTATTGCCACTAAGAAAAGTGTTGAAATGGGTACAAAGAACAGAGCAAGGTTTGATTCGAGCCTTTAGGTAAGAATTACCTGATCCATTTTTGGATTTGTAAGTGAGCATCAGGATTTTGAATCTGATGCAGGGAGCCAGTGAAGAGAGCGTAGCAGTGGGCTGACATGGGAGAACTTGGGTAAATTGAAACCCACATGTGCTGCTGCATTCTGAATGAGTTGCACGGGTCTGATTGTACGCATGGAAAGACCACAGTAGCTCTCCAGTCCAGTTGGACCAGGTGGGAAAGGATTCCCAAATTGATGAGCCTTTATGCGCCAACACCATGTCGAGGTTTGTCCCTCCTCTGACCATTACCGTTAGGTTGGTCACCACTTCTGACTGGGAGCTGTGATTTAAAAGATTCACATTGGGAAATGGGTTCAATTCAAGCCAAGAAAGTTTACTTACTTCTAATGTAATAAACACAAAAGCACAGATGATCTAATTGATGGAGATGTTTAACGTGATGCTTGCTCGACCATTTAACTCTGGAAAGATGAGTCCTGTTTATTTAATCAAGCTCTCAGGAGCCTCTGACTTGCCTCCATATTTTTGGCCGTACTGTAAGTGGATCACCCATTACCTCAAAAACATGACAGCCACTGAACCTGCCACTGTTTACATGATCAGGACGGAAAGTTCACACATAGCCACGCTGTACATCACTTTCTGTATGCTATTATTAAATCTCTAAAGCATTAGTCATGAACGAGCTCTATTCTCTGTAATAGCACAAGTTCACCTCTGATCCTGTTTACCTGATGATCTCAATTCTCCATCACAAGAGCTTTACCAATAAACACTGTAGAGGGAACATCACACAAGCTGCATGTGCAATGAGAAGAGCATGTTTAACACTCAAATGGATAAATGGTTATAAATCCAGGCCTTTCTAAACCTGTGTAATCTTTCAGCTTCTTGTATTTGGACCACGCCGAGCCAGTGTCATTAAAAAAAAAAATTTATTTCCACATACGTCAGAAAAGTACAAGAGTCAGAATTTCACATAAGTCCTAAACGTAGATAAAGAGAACCAAAATAAAGAAACGAGACAAAAATATTGGCTTTATTTATTGAGGAAAATGATCCAATGTGTCCAGTCTAACTATTTATTGAGGTAAATGGTCTGTGACTGGCAAAAGTAAGTGAACCTTTGTTTTCAGTATCTGGTGTGTACCTCTTGTGCTGCATAAACTGCAACTAAACAATTCCAGTAACTGTTGAGCAGGTTGGAGTTTTATTTACTGAAATATTTCTTCGAAATAGCGTTTTTCACCGCATTCAAAGTTATTAGTAAATAAATGTACTTTGAAAAAGTGACTTAGACTGATTTTAGTAATTGTTTGTAAACTAGAAAAAGTGAACAGCCGACACTTGGCACTTTATTAAAGTTATTTCAAAGGCGACCACCACAAACAGCATCTTCCTCACACAGTACACCAGATTTGTTAGTAGAACGTTCGTATGTTAATGAATACCAACCATTCGAATCGGGTGCATGTGCACATTCATTTACAATTAGCCTATAATTACCATAATCCACGGCCACAAATAACAGATGACCTCCATATAATAAAGCCTTTGGATTAAAGAACACAGCAAAAAAAAGCAAAAGAAAAAAAAAATGTGGAAATTGACTTTTATTGAATTAAGTGCATTCCAATCAACACCTATTATTTTTAAGAGTCCACAGTGGTGTTTCGAGCTTCAAATAGGCGGCCTGGCATCTGAAATTATATGTACTATATAAATGTAATTTCCTCAGGTTACCAGAATAGTCGAGGTCAGGGAGGGAAATAGTAGAGACATAAAAGATTGAATCTAAAAAAAAACATATCAGCACAGATACTTTCTCAAACAGCAGCCTCGATCAATCAAGCCTTTCTGTTGCAGAAAAGAAACTATTTGTCAGGTGACCTATTATTCCTGGTGGTGACAGTCATGCTACAGAATGGACGAACCTCCAGATCAACAACTCTTTTTCTGAGGTCCCTCAGAAATCTCATTTGTTTCATGCCATGATACACTTCCACAAACATGTGTTTGAAGAGCAGACTTTGATAGATCCCTGTTCCTTTAAATTAAAACAGGGTGCCCACTCCACACCTGAATTGTCCCCCATCCCATTGATTGAAAGGACAAGGCGCGGGTGACTCTAATTTTCAACCCTTCTAAATTAACTGCTAATCCTAGAGGTCCACATACTTTTGCCACTCACTAATATAATAATATTGGAGCATTTTCCTCAATAAATAAATTACCAAGATCGAAAATTTTTGGGTCCGAAGCACATATTAATACCAAAGAATTGTTACAGAAGAATATAAGTTCATGTTTTGGAATGGCTAAGTCAAAGTCCTGACCTTAATCCAATCGAAATGTTTGTGGAAGGACCTCGAAGCAAGCAGCTAATGTGAGGAAACCACACCTAAATCCCAGGAGCTGAAAGCTGTTCTGTACGGAGGCAATGGGCTAAAATTTCTTCCAGCGCCGTGTGATGGGACTGATCAACAGTTACAGGGAAACGTTTTTAAGCTTGCAGTTATTGCTGCACAGGGGGGTCACACCAGGTACTGAAAGCAAGGGTCACATACTTTTTGCCACTCACTAATTATGGTCATATTGGATGCATTTTCCTCCAATAAATCAATGACCCAAGTATAATGTTTTGTCTCATTTGTTTAAACTGGGTTTCTCTTTATCTACTTTTAGGACTTTGTGTGAAAATCTGAATGATGTTTTAGGTCATGTTTATGCAGAAATATAGAAAATTCTAAAGGGTTCACAAACGCTCAAGCACCACTGTATGAGCCAGACTACCTGAATCATTGGACATGTGGCTTTTAAGCAAGCATGATTAGATTTTAGAGAATGTCCTGAAGCTGAAGATCTGAGTTGGTGTGCCCATGTCTATGTGGATTCTCCAATTTCCACCCACCTAAAAACACACCAGCTTCTCTTAATAACCCCAACGTTTGACAGAGTGACTGCGAGATGACCTGAAACTGATGTATTCCCATCAAGCACCTAGTGTGGTGGCCTAACTGTTAATGTACTGGACAAGTCAAGTCAGATTTATTTCTGTAGTGCTTTTTTACAATGGAGCATTGTCTCAAAGCAGCTTTACAATTTTAGATTATCTCCTAATATCTACGTCCAATCCCAAATTGAGCAAGCCTAGGGCAACAGTGGCAAGGAAAAACTCCCTAAGTGTTATGAGAAAGAAACCTTAAGAGGACTGTGATGGCTGGTCTTACAGCCACACAACTGAATTGAACAGTTACCATGCCTGCTGCTCCAGTTTTCCTTCCGGGTCCTGGCTAAAAGATGTGACAGAGGGCAGAGCCTGCTTAAATGGAGATCTGGAATTGGA
This sequence comes from Ancistrus triradiatus, assembly GCA_025084515.1. Lineage (NCBI taxonomy): Eukaryota > Metazoa > Chordata > Actinopteri > Siluriformes > Loricariidae > Ancistrus > Ancistrus triradiatus. The sequence continues at coordinate 163,801 of JAJAGP010000626.1, forward strand.
CTATACCATCAGTTGTGCCAGCAAAGGGGGAGATGGGAATGTTTGTATTGAGTTCTATTAATGGTTTGTAATTTTTCCCCCTTTGTTAGTTTTATGGTTTGATCAGTTAGTATATAGGTTTTCCCATGGTTCATTGTGGGGGTCTTTTCTTTTACCTTTCTTTTGGTTTGTTTGAAGCTGAGTTTGTTATTTAGTTGTGAGTAGTGTTTGTTGATTTCTTTTAAGAGCCCATTACTTAAGTTTGTTTATTGATTTTGACCTGACTGTGGATATAGTAAAATCCTTTTTTGGACATTATTCCTTGCCTGTTGGTCTTTGACTGCTTGGTCCCTGACAAGGACCAAGACTCAAAATGGGGACCCAACCACCTTAGATGCTTAGATGATAAATGTAAGAATGAAACTAATTTATCTAGTCAAATAAGTCTTATAGTAATAGTACAAAAAAAGAACTTAAAAAAGCATGTCTGCATTACTTAGTGCAATACACAGTCATTTTAGGATCTCCTCGGCAGGAAAGTTCTTGGCGGCACGTCATCCCCAGGAGGAGGGAGAGAGTTACTGCCCTCTGGTGTGGCCCAGGTATGGTGGGGCTGGAGCCGATGACGGAAACAACTCAAGTGGAGCTGAAGCGGAGGAACATATTAGTTTGTGGGGCTGGAACTGGTACCGGAACCAGTTTTTCTCGAAGAGAAAAGAGAAAATGCAGTTAGTTATTGATTAAGAGCACAGAGTCTATTAACAACCACTGATGCCATGTGTAGCATGGGACCAGGGTTCGAATTCCACCTTTGCCAAGCTGCCACTGTCGGGTCCTTGAGCGAGGCCCTCAATTTATTGGATTGTAAGACTGTATGAGTTGGAAGTTGCTCTGGATAAGAACCTCTGCTAAATGACTAAAATGTAAATGTAAATGTTTCCACGACAGACTCCAGTACCAAAATAACCCAGATCAGGACGAAGAAATAATTTAAGTTGAATGAATAAAGTTAATGCTGCTTATAGAGATCATTTCAGTCACGGTTAAACTGCTGTTAGCAGATGAAATGAACACACTGAGACATGATGTAAGAAAATAACACGGTCCAGTCAGATCTAATTGTAATTACAGAGACACAGCATAACCCAGCTCCCTTAAGCTCTATGTGAAATCCCGATCTGACGGCTTTACCTGTCACGTATGATAATTTCTCTGATTCCTTTAACCTCCTAGGCGATAGGAACGTAGATCCTCACGTCACTGAGTCTGTTGCATTATCCATGACGAGGTTGTATTGCTAATTTTAACACCAGAAAGAGAAGGTGTGTGACTTGAGAGTGAAGGTCATTTAACTTATGAAACCAAGCTCTGCAGGGAATAAACTTAAATACACAGGTAATCCCCATTTCAACGATGGGGATATGTGATGTCAAATCCATTGTAAATTGAATGGATCATAACCCGAGGAGTTTAATATATACTGTAAGTGTTATAGCGTAGCTACCTTAAACATGCTTAAAATACTTACATTAAACTACAGTTGAGCAAAATCATTAAATTTTATATTTTATAATAAAGTGTTGAATATCTCATGTAAATTAAAGAATAATATATCGAGAGTGAAAAATAAAAATTATTATTATTGCGACCACTGCTTTTCCTCACTACTTCACTCCCTGTGTCACTCACTTCTGATTTCCTCATTTAACTCGCGAGAGTGCGGAAGAGCATCAGACTGCATATCGCTTGCCTGGGGAAAAACTGAAATTAAGATCTAATATTTTTTGACATTGTGAGGACCTTTTGCCCCATGAGAAAAACTGCAACTTTCTTTTGAAAAACCAAAAGAGTCAAAATGTTTGCTTTTGATTACTAAGGTAAGGGTTAGGTGTATGTCACATCTATTTATATAGCGCTTTTTACAATGGAGCATTGTCTCAAAGCAACTTTACAAGTTTAGATTATCTCCTAATATCTACGTCCAATACCAAATTGAGCAAGCCTAGGGCGACAGTGGCAAGGAAAAACTCCCTGAGTGTTATGAGGAATGACACTAAAGTCATGGAGTCATACTTCAAATAAAATGTGAAGTATGCACATTGGCATTAAGTGGCCCGGGTATGGTGGGGCTGGAACTGATGACGGAAGCAGCTTGAGTGAAGCATCATGTGTGGGGCTGGAACTGGTACAGGAACACAAGAGAAAACAGAAAATGTAATTAGTTATGGATTAAGAGCACAGTGTCTATTAACAATCACTGATGCCATGTGTAGCATGAGACCCCGGCAGCATTAGCTATAGCAGCATAGCTAGAAAGAGGAGAACTGGTAGGTAACACAGCCAAGAGGGATCGCATGAGACATCGGCAACCCCACGGGAGGCAGAAGACAGCAACCCAACGTCTCTGATCACCATAAGACTCTTTGACTATGAACCCCCAGCTCTGCCCTTATTCTAAGGCAAGGATGCACGAGTCAAGATCAAGAGGACCGAAGCCCAGTTCAGCCAGACCGCCCACCCGACACTGTAGGTGTCGTTGTAGTCAGTGTAGCATTAATTACATGCAGTAACATACAATTACATACCATGATCAGACTTGTTTGACAGAAATTGCAATTTTCTTTTGAAAAGCTAAAAGATCCTAAAGATATGCATTAGCTGACTGGGTTAGGTTTAGGTGTAGCAACAATTGGCTACAGTAGTCATTATGTATATGGAAAGTCCCCAAAACATATGTTTACCAGGTAGAGGTGTTAGAGTGTGTGTGTGTGTGTGTGTGCGTGCGTGCGTGCGTGCGTGCGTGCGTGCGTGCGTGCGTGCGTGCGTACGAATGGACACTGTGAATGAAACTTATGATGAAATCATCAGTTTGGTTCTCACATTCGACTCTGCAAGGTCGACATGGCTCTGGTTATATGTCTGAGCTTTTGATTGATTCATCCACATTTCTGTCTTTGTTCTATTTCAGGCCCTCGCAACTGTTCATTCTACCTTTATGACTTGAGGCGTAGCGGGAACTCTTCCTGCAGGCATCGCCCATCCTCAGCGCGCCGAGTGCTGCCTTTAATGGAACAGAAATGCTGATGTGCTTCAAATGTGAGACAAAATGATGGGTGTCAAAGTGCATGCGTGGCTGGAAATGGAAAACTTTTATTGGAGCACAGTGTGAATACAACGGTTTTAGTTTGCTATATTAAAGTCATAGAAATCATACAAATGTGTGGACAAATGGCATGTTTCACTAAGAAACATTTGTTGCAAAAGATGCAAAACATGATGAGCAAAGCAGATTTTTCAGTGGGAAAGCATGTGCCCTCACAAATAAATACAAACATGCCTACTGTAAGCGTGTAATGTTTGATTATAGCAAAAATTTTGCAGCCAGAAGAGACATCCACAGATAAGAAATGTAACCCTGTAAAAAATATAACCCTGCTAAACATGCCAATCAGCTAACAAGCTAAAGTAACATCAACAGCAATGTAACTTAACAAATGCAGGAGGTTTCTACATTACGCCCAGTTCAAATGTACATATGCAGTGTAAGATATTTATATGATGTATTTTTGTTTACATACGTCTTCACTCATTTGTCGACCCTCCAAGGGCTCATCTAACACATTCACCTCAGTTAGTACGGTAATGGAATGGCCCTTAAGATGGCGTCAGGGATTCTCCCAAGGGTCAATGACAAGGTGAAGTCATGTTATAAAGAATATCGAAAGTCAAATATGTTCTATTGTTCAATTGGAGCTGTGGTGGCCTAGTGGTTAAGGTATCGGACTATAGGCCCTTAATCCACAATTGCTTGAATTGTAAGACTGTATCAATTGCAAGTGGGTATAATGGGTAAGTGGGTATAATAGTATAATAGTAATAGTATTCTATACATTACAGTATATGTAGATTACGTAATGTGTTTAAAATCGAAATATTATTATTAATAATATTTGTATTATTTATTATTAATATTTGTATTAAAACATTTCCAACTCAACTATACAAACATTTCTAAACTAGTTTTAGAGAATTAATATTGAGAGGTTGAGCCTCTTCCTTTGCCGTAGTCAACACGAGGATAAACACGGAAGAGTTCGGAGGCGCTGGCCAAATGGAGTAACACAACCTGCATTAGTGCACTATATAGGGTATTATACAATGGCGCATATGCCCTACGTAGTGCACTTTATGACCGTATATGATGCGTTTAGGATGTGCGCACTCGTGGGCTTTAACTGTAGTTGAGTTTGTGATATGAACTTGGAATCGAGCTTACTAATATTAACAACAAATTGAATTAAACCTATAAGTAATAAGTGAAAGGATACGACCGGACCAGGTACATGTGTGAGTGTTTTTATATCTTAATTAAGCGCATGAACAGCGTTCAGCGTAAAGTAGTTGTGAGGAATATCACAAGATATTTTTCTAACGCATAAATAAGTTGTATTAAACACAAAACGAAATTCCGTGATGGTCTGTATCGTTCATAAATGTCTGCCGCGGTGTTTCGTACGATTTTTACATTCGGTACGTTTCTTTGCAAATACATGTCGCAGGAGCCTGCATAAATGACTTACCTTCATTTCAAGCACTCATTGGTTCAGTTTAGACCGGACACATGAAAAATAAATGTAGTATATCATTTAGCACACCAGTAGAAATACACTGTGTGGACAAAAGTATTGGGACTCACCTCTTAATCATTGAATTCAGTTGTTTGTTTCATTCAGTCCCATTGCCACTCGCATTGGGGTTTGTCAGCATATTTTCAACAATTGTATGCTTTCAACGTTCAACTTTGATGGAACAGTTTGGGGAAGGACCTCTTCTGTTTCCGCATGACTGTCCCCCAGTGCACAAAGTGAGGTCCATGAAGATATGATTGAGGGAGTTTGGTGTGGAAGAGCTTGACTGGCCAGAACAGAGCCCTGACCTCAACCTCATCGCTTTTTTCGAACTACAGTGGCGTTTACAAGCCAGACCCTCTCATCCAACATCAAATGCAGTTCTAAATGAATGGGCAAAAATTCCCACAGACACAGTCCAAAATCTTGTAGAAAGCCTCCCCAGAAGAGTGGAAGCTGTTAGAGCTGCAAAGGCTAAATGACGTAAATGTAAATAAATGCATACACTCTCAGTGTTACACAGAAGCAAAGTTTATTATTGTATGATGCATTAGGCATTGTTTTCCTTTGTTTATCCTCACTTTTCCTGGTCAGGATTACAGGAGAACATGGTGCTGGTGTGGGCTGGGCATGGGGTGGCTGTTGCAGCACTCTGACCTGATCTCCCTCAGATACAGCCAACAGTGTCAATAATGTTTGCAGCGGAAGCACATCCCACCCGAGCTATACTTGAACCCGAGTCCCTGCAGTGGTGGGCTCTGCCTGACCCGAACCCCTTTGCTTTAATGATATAATAATAAGCACTGAAGCTTCCACTGGAAATAAATGTAAATAGCTCAAATACTCACACCTTCAAAAGCAGTTGGTTTTGTTAAACCGGACCTATTTGATACTAAATTCAATAACAAACCTCAGTTGTATGTCACACTGAGACTTATTTATCATGTCTGTACTTATTACATTGTTCTACTTCTTCATTTCAATGCTTTTGAACTAAATAGAACTGAATTTAAAAATATTTGCTTTCTGGGTGCTCAGCTGTCACTGCAGTCAAATATACTAGCCCACTACTGCAGAATTCAAATCTCAACCGCCCCATCGGCCTGGTCAGATGCTCCACAGACGCAGCCTGAACGATGGCTGTCCCTGCCAGGTGGTACCACTGGGCTTCGAAGCTAAGTCTCCACAACTGGACTCTGGAGCACTGGATATGTGTAATGTGGGGTGTTCAATCATGCTTCCCTATCTCGCAGTCTGACGGATGAATCTGGGTTTGGCGAATGCCAGGAGGACGATACGTGCCTGACTGCATTGTGCCAACTTTGTTTGGAGTTGTTTTTAAGGGGTTGGATTAGGCCTCTTAGTTCCACTGAAGGGAATTCTCAATGCATTATCATACCAAGACATTTTGGACAACTGTATGCTCCCAACTTTGTGGGAACAGTTTGGGGAAGCCCCTTTTCTCTTCCAGCCTAATTGTGCTCTAGGGGTTAAATCAAGAACACTAAAGGCATGGGTGTTTGAGTTTGGTGTGGAATAATTGACTGGCCTGCACAGTTGCCTGACCTTAACTCCATCAAACATTTTTTTGTGATAAACCAGAATGGAGGTTCAAGCCAGGCCCTCTCATGACACAGCAGTGTCTGACCTCACAAATGCCCTTCTGGATGAATGGGCAAAAATTCCAACAGACACAGTCCAAGATCTTGCAGAATGCCTCCCAGGAGAGGAAGCTGTTAGAGCTGCAAAGGGAGGACCAAGTGCTTATTAATACCTACAGATTTAGAATGGGATATCATAAAAGCACCTGTAGGTGTCCCAATACTTTTGTCCATTGTCCATTTACAGTTTATGGTTGGTGATTCCACTGGTTTTGTAGCATCTGGGTACTCTCCAGTCTTTCCTAATTCTCACCCAAGGCTGTGCTGACTGATTGCAGCTAAAAAGGTCCCGGTTCTGCTTGTTTCTCAAATATCTAGTGTGACTGTGGCTTTAGGCTACATCTTTTTATACATTCAAATGCATGTTTTTCTCATGGAATTCGAATTTCAAAATTATGTATGCATACCCTTGCTGTATTTTTATTCTTGTGTGAAGGAACTTGTAATGTAAGTTTTAAAAATTGCTGTAGTAATTGCTGAGTAAAAGTTAAAATAACCAGTCAAACTATTAAAACAATGGACATACGAGTTAATTCATGCAGAAATTTCACAAAAAAGTTTTTTTTTATTTAGTCATTTGGAGGACACCAATATCCAGAGTAGGGCTGAGCAAAAACATCAATACAGCAGTATATCGCGATATTTACTTTCGCTATATACTTACTACATTGTTTTTCAGTTCAGAATATCGATTTTTTTTTTCTTTTTTAGAAGGAAGACAAGTATATTTTTAGTTTTAAATCTCCGCTCCTGTAGATGTCGCAGTACAGAGGTTGTCCGCCGAATGATCAGTGTGATGTGATGTATTAAAACGACTCAGATCGTACACTGTAACTTTTCAGCTGTTTTTGTATTTTCAGTGAACTGTGTGGCATATCGCAATATATCCCAGTATGTATCCAATCACGATGTATCACGATATAATCGTATCGTGACCCAGGTATCGTGATACATATTGTATCATGAAGTCCTTTCCAATACACTCTCCTAATCCAGAGCGTCTTAAACCTCGTACAATCTTATAATCCAAGTAATTGTGGATTAGGGTTTTGCTCAAAGATCCATCAGTGGCAGTTTGGCAGATGTCCGATTTGAACCGTGGACCTTCTGGTCCAAAGTCCAGTACCTTGGTTGCTAAGCCATCATAGTCTTTTCAGATGCCTTATTCATTAGCCTTATTAATTCTTAGCACATAACAGTAAAGTTGGAATGACCCAATTCCCCTTGTCCATGTTCCCTTCTGTGGCCCGAGCCCTCTGCCGAGGGAGGAGCCCCATGGTCCAGTGAGGGCCTCTGTACAACTTTGGACAGACTTCTAAGGCAACAGCATTCCTGCATGCTACGTGCTACTTCCGCCGTATCCATTACCTTTGTTGGCTGTTGGAGCTGCTTATGCTGACGTGGTCAATTTTGTGCGTGCGTCACCCGAGCATCAGTGCTTTTGGGTTCAAATCTGAGGACATTACACCAAATGAGGGTGATATTACTGTTTACATTGGGCTTGATCAGAGGCTGCTCACTATGATGTTGGATTAATGTGTGTATGTGCATGTGTAGGTGGAGTTGCGTGGCATGGCAGGAAACCCCCCATCAGAGAAACACTTCAGGTTTGTGGTCGTAGGTGGAGGAATCGCTGGGGTCACCTGTGCAGAACAGGTAAACAACCAATCAGCAGCCTGCAGCTTTGATTGAGTTTTTTTTGTTACTGCATTTGTGCTTTTATTCAGTCCTCGTCACATCATGTCCTGTCTCTTTCAATCCAGCTGGCTTTCCAGTTTCCCAATGACGATGTTGCTCTTCTGACCGCGGCTCCACTGGTGAAGACCGTCACCAATTTCAGACAGGTCTGGTAGAAGCCCGGATTATAATGGCACATGCACAGTTGTGACCTACTGAAGAGGAAAACAAAACAAAAAACCTGTGCTGTGTAAACTATTGAATGGTTTACATTTTTGTCACAGTCATTTACATCATGGTCATGTGCAGATTATAGTCTCTACAGACAGAACATCACCATTTATGACACAGAAATGATCATTATTGAAATGATATGACAATACAATAAGTATGTTATACACTTGTTATCTCACCCACTTTCTGTTCTATTGCTATTTTTGGCGAGGTTTGGCTACTTAACAAGGTTACAAAAAATCAGACAAAGGGACTTTCATGGCGATGCTGACATAATGTGTTTTACTGAGCAGCCCGCATGATCCTACAATCACATGTACAATGTACATAAATACGTACGTACATGTACAGTTTCTATTCATTTACGCAAATTTGAGAAATAGTCTGTGATTGACGATAATTTCTGTGACGAGAAGTGCATGAAGTCCAGTCTGCTATGAACAGCAAAGTCATTATAAGATAAGTCTGTTCACTCCATCGCCATCTTGGCAGCGGGCAGCTATTTCCAGCCATACAAGATCAGACTTCTATCTCTTTGAATGGGGAGAGACCTATATATCCGAAACCGAAAGAGAAATTAAAGTTTAAAATGCATATTTAGAATCGTTGGTATAATCTGACAAAGATGATATAACTTACTTGCCTTGTTGGGTTGAAATAACACTGGAAAAATAATTTGTTTTTGAGGTTATTCTGCCTACTCTGCATGCGCATCCCACCACTACAAAGGGGCCAAGACTTGCCGCACATTTACTAATATACTGATTGGTTAATTCTAATGACGGGGCGGGGCTTCTGTACAACAGTCCCATTCATATTTCAACCAGTGACCAGTTTTCTCCTTATATAATGTCTCTGATAACAGACAGGGGCTGTACAGCATCCGGCATTACAAGTTTAAAGTAGGATTAATGTGCCACCTACTGATGGTCTTGGCTGCTTAGCGGGGTAGAAATTCATTACTGGCAGGACATTTGTCACATTTTAAGCATGGCAAGGACAAAAGGTGAGGCTTTTCGAGAGAAAATGCATGGAAGGAAATCCATCCTGCCATCACAGATGGGAAGAGATGAGGCTGACGAGATAACGAGGTTAAACTGTGTAGCCAATATAAGAAGTATAGTCTGTGACCCTGATCCACTTGGTCTATGTTCTGTGAAATTGTACGGTATGTGATCTGGTTTTTTTTTTATTATCTAATCCTACTAAAGCAACACAAATAGATTTTCAATGGATATGTCTACGAAATAGCATTAGCACAACTTTCAGCCTTGAGCTTACAGTGGAACTACTTTATAATCTGTGCAATGTCCATGGCGTTGTGTGCATAATAAAGATGTAACACCCCTTCCCTTAAGGTGTCCAAGGTTTTGGAGGACTTTGATGTGGAGGAGCAGCCAGCCAGCGTATTAGAGGAGAAATATCCGAACCTGAAGGTGATTCAGTCAGCAGTCAGAGTCCTTCATGCAAAGGAGCATGTGAGTCGCTTTTGTCTCTGCATTCATTACATTTGCTGTTATTACTTTTGTGATTGTCTCTGGGATGCGACCTTACGACTTTAGTTGTGCGAGTTATGAATGATGTGTTTGAACCACTGTCTTTGAAACGTCTTATCTGTGAATAAGTAATACTGGAATCTCAAAATCTTGAAAAACTTGAGAAAATAATTTGGTTTAATGTTGTTAGGAAAGGAAAAATAACAAACTGAATGATTTGGTGTGTTCAGCCGCATACATCCATTGTATATCATAAATTAGAGATGCACTGATCAATCGGCCCGGTTTTTAGCATTGCTGCTTGTGCAGACGTGGTCAATTTTGTGTGTGCGTCACCTGAGCTTCAGTGTTTTTGGGTTAAAATCTGAGGACATTACACTAAATCAGCCCTGTTTTTAGCATTGCCGTTTTTTTTTCCCCTCATAACCGGTAATCGGATGATCAGCCTTATATAACACTAGATTTTTAGATTTCAGTTGCGTTATGGGTGCTACTTGCGCAACGAAATAGTCTCTCTTTATAGCGCAATACTAATGAGGGAGTAGGGAATCTAATGAGGGAACAGGGATTTATTTCGGACACAGCCATGTCTTCAGCACTGAAGCTGTTTGCAATACATGCATAGCGAAAATAAGCTGTGGAGGAACAACAGAACAGCGATCACCCTGCTGAATAGGAGTTTGACAAAACTAGTGTTTAAGCTAAAGCGAGCAACAGCACAGAGCCGGGCACAAACCAGCAGCCCCTGCTATATTTCTTTAGCAATGAAGAACTTCCCATTAAATGAAAACTTAAACAAAAATGTTTCCGTATGCTGTGATTTATAATTCTTACACATAAAGAAAATAGGAATTGGCCGATCACAGTTTAAAAAAATCGAAAATCGGTGCGTCTGTTATATTAGTATATTATGCACTGCGTGACGTGGGGATAACATTTGTTTGTATGTATGTACGTGGTCCGATATTAACATTGTCAGCATGTTGATATTAAATAAATGCAAAATTGTCCAGTGGGGCAAAAAAGTATTTAGTCAGCCACTGATTGTGCAAGTTCTCCTACTTAGAAACATGAGAGAGGTCTGTAATTTTCATCATAAATACACTTCAACTATGAGAGACAAAATGAGAAAAAAAATCCAG
>JAJAGP010000626.1:174717-219910 GCA_025084515.1 Ancistrus triradiatus
TAAATCAACTGTGGGAGCAATTGTAAGAAAATGGAAGACGTACAAGACCATTGATAATCTCCCTCGATCTGGGGCTCCACGAAAGATCTCATCCTGTGGGGACAAAATGATCATGACAACGGTGAGCAAAAATCCCAGAACTACACGGAGGGACCTGATGAATGACCTGCAGAGAGCTGGGACCAAAGTAACAAAGGCTACCATCAGTAACACACTACGCCGAGAGGGACTCAGATCCTGTAGTGCCAGGCGTGTCCCCCTGCTTAAGCCAGTACATGTAAAGACCCGTCTGAAGTTTGCCAGAGAGCATATGGATGATCCAGAAGAGGATTGGGAGAATATCATGTGGTCAGATGAAACCAAAATAGAACTTTTTGGTAAAAACTCAATGTGATTTCCTGGATTTTTTTTTCTCATTTTGTCTCTCATAGTTGAAGTGTACCTGTGATAAAAATTACAGACCTCTCTCATCTTTCTAAGTAGGAGAACTTGCACAATCAGTGGCTGACTAAATACTTTTTTGCTCCACTGTATTTGAAAAAAAAGTGGTCATATTGCTTCCCTAATTTTGGATATTAAGGGATTTTTAACAGAAAGAAGAGTGTTTTCATTATTTTACTTTTGCATGCAGACGTTGCAGACTGAGAATGGACAGGTCTTCCATTATGGCAAGCTGTGTGTGTGCAGCGGAGCCAGACCTAAACTCCTCACACCGGATAACCCTCATGTGCTGGGCATCCGGGATACAGACAGCGCCCAGGTACTGCCAGTCATCAGTCTGATCACTGACATGTGGTTTATAGATTCATACGCAGAACGATTGTTCCCTTACAGCTCTGAGTTATCAATTTTTTCTGGTTTTACTCTTTGTAGGTACTGTGTGTTTGCGTGAAATGGAACACTTTTGTTTTATGCAAAATAAGAGAATAATAATAATAATCATCATAATAATAATAATAATAATAATAATAATAAATTAGGTTTGGTTCAGGTGAGCAGCTAATCTGTACCTCTGTACCAAACATGTAGGTACGTTGATTTGAAGAAAACTCGGATTGGTCTCTTAATTTTCTTCAGAGCTGTATCTAGATTTGATGTTATTTCAACATCGGGTTCAGATGTAATAAATATAATCACGTAACATAACGATTATTTTTTTCTTTTGTTTGTTTTCACAGGAGTTTCAGAAGCACTTATCAAAAGCCAAACGCATGGTAGTTGTTGGAAATGGAGGAATTGCCCTGGAATTAGTGTAAGTACTCTAAGTAACACTCACATTTTATGATTTGTGTTGTTGTACAATATTAGTCAATCTACTGGAATTAATGAGTGCACAGACTGGTAAAAGAATTTGATGCATTAATTATCAGTTATCTGTTGAATTAAGGGTTTACTGTTAATTAAAAATCTTAATGTGAAGCTGGGACCTTTACACTTTAACCCTTTAATGCCAAATGGAGTCGGGCAACGAAATCTGTTGTCACAAAAACATGTTATGTGATTTCAGTATTTTTGGATCATTTGGAATCATAAACGCATTTACTTGCAAATGTTTTTGACTGATGGAAATTAAAGTACTGAAATATTAAAAAATAAAGGGCTTTCCACTAGATTTTGGAACATGACTGTGAGGTTGGCTTCTGATGTTAGACAATAAGCCCTGGCTCACTTTTGGCATTCTAGTACCATTTCAAGGTGACTCATGGAGTTGAGATCGTTATGTGTGCAAGCCTGACGAGATCTCAGTCAAAGTTGGCAAACCCATTATCTATGGACATTGTTTAAGGGACAGCAGGGCAGAAAGTTAATGAACTGAATTGTTGGAAGTAGAAACCCATAAGCGTGTCGTATTGAGAGTTTTCACACCATTCTGCTGTCACTGTTTGTGCATGGACAATCCAGAAATGTCTGCGTATTATCATGAATGTGTTACGAATGCGTGTTGCTGAAATGGCAGGCCTCAACTCAATTATTAGAAGGGGTGTCCACAAACTTTTGTCTATACAGTGTAGCGTTGTGAATGAAGCAGCATATGGATTTCTGGCACCATCTGCTGGTAAAGAGTGACCATGACAATTTTGCATCCAAATAATTATACCAATAAAAGCTTTCTGATTTTGTAATGCAGTGGTTCCCAAACGTTTTCTGCAGCGCCCCCTTGTGTAGATGAGAATATTTTCGAACACGCGTCTACACGTCGTTTGCTCCACAGGAAGTCTTTTTAAACGTCGTAATTCATACAAAACTGCAACTTCTCATTGACGAAAACAAGATAAAGTGACACATCACGCTTACAGTGGAATTATTACGCGACATGCATTATTTCTCATAAATGTTTGCTGTGTAACTGCATTCGTTTGCCTTGCTGCTCCCTCCTTTAATACCTGCCCCCCATTTTGGGACACACTGCTATAATGAGAGCTTGACTGCTGTGAAAAGTGTTCCTAGTGTTTCTTGCGGGTGAGTTTGTTGTGCATCATGACCCTGTATGTAGGTATGAGGTGGAGGGTTGTGAGGTGATCTGGGCCATAAAGGACAAGGCCATAGGGAATACGTTCTTCGACGCAGGAGCTGCTCAGTTCCTCATCCCCTCTCTGGAGGGAGAGAAACCGGAGAAACCGCTACCCTGCAGGAGAGTTCGCTACACCACTGAGGGAGCCGCCACACCTAAAACAGGTATGATAGAAGCAGAGTAATTAGTGAGCGACTGTGCTCGTGTTTGAAGCTGTACTAATGGTCGATGTCTTATAAAGGTACAGCAGAGCTCGGTAGTGCTTTAGGTCCTGACTGGCACCAGGGCATCAGTCTGAGAGGAGCAGAACAGGTGTGTTGTGTTAAATGTAATACTGCATTTTATAGAGCATGAAGAGCAACTCATTCTCCTCATGTCTGGTATTCATTTGCAGGTATCTCACAGAGTGCATGTGGAGTACCAGTGTGAGGTCGACACTATCTTCTCCCAGCAGGAGTTCATACAGTCTCCACTTCATACAGAGAAAAGTGATTTAGGTCAGCTTATGGTGTTACTGTATTTATCAGAGAGACACAGGAAGACACTAAGTCCTAGAGAGCAGACTATGGAAAGGCCTCTGCAAAACCTCTGAACACATAATGTACCAAGCTTTGGAGACCGCATTGGCCGCTGGATCGTGCGTCAACGTCGTCTCCATATTGGTCCAGGCAACGTCTCACAATTCTCCAAAGATTCTAGTCTAATAAAGGATAATATAATAGGACGATAATAGTAATAGATTAGCAATAGTACATACTATACAGGGCAGTGTTTCCCAACCAAGGAAACATCCGGTGTGCCGTGGAAGATGATCCAATGTCACCTGATTGGTACTCTAAGCGAGCGGCGTGTAGTGACAGGCAGAACAATTACATTCTCTCCACTAGAGGGCAGTAAGATATCAGCTCTGTGTTCAACTAAACAGGCCCAGATTTCATGCTGAGTAAGTAAATGGAGACCAGATTTTCATTATATTTCCAAAAATATACTTTTTGTGACATTTTTCTTTGGTGGTGTGCCTTGTGATTTTTGTAATGTTAAATATGTCGTGGCTCAAAGGCTGGGAAACAATTATATATAGTATACATAGTAATATAATAGTTGTATAAAATAGTATTCACTATTATATATACTCTGTTATACTACTATTATACTACATATACATTGTCTACTATTGTTAATCTATTATTTCATAGACTACATCTTATTGTATTCATGGGCTAATAATATGCTGTATTGTACAGTATATTGCCTTTCAGTGTGTCTTTTCACTGTTATAGCAAACAGGAAGCAGACTGACTGCCAGTATCACACTGTTTGATTTTTATTTTTGTCAATGATGGTCAATGATAAGAATTGAAGATGCGCAATTTATATTTTTTACAGTATTTCAAAGTGAATGAGCCAAGACCTGGGGCAAAGAAAAGCTGAAATAATGGGGACGCAGACAGAAAAAGCCATTTTGAGAACATAAAAAACCTTTTACACATTTCATGTACATTCAGTTATAAAGGGACGTTTCCACACGATAATCAAAATCCCATGGTTGACAAAAAAAATGAGAGGAATTATTTATCATACAATTTATAGCTTCCACTGGATGTCTGAATGGAGTCACTTGCTGTTTTCAAACGGCAACCAAAGACTCACCTCTTGACTCAACAAGACTGAAAATGCAATTGCATATTTAATACAATAAAAAGTTTGTTTGTGGATTTACCTAAATCAAATCCCAACTGGATTTCACTGTGTTGTGTTCTTGGGTTGTTGTTTATTTGTACTAGCATGAGGTTTTGTCTACTAAGAAGAATACAAAACACTAAGTCTGTAAATGTAATTATAGAGGTCTGAAGTACAGTAGATCTTACAGATTACAGCTCTGAAGTACATCAAGAGTTGTGACCTTAAACTTTTTTCTTCTCAGGGGTGTGGCCTGTTTATGTGAAACTAACCAACGGCAAGACGTTTGGCTGTGATTTCGTCGTCAGTGCTACAGGTGTTGTTCCAAACACCGAACCTTATCTGCATGGAAACAGTGTAAGTGATAAACATGTCACTCAGCTGAGCTCCAGAGCCAAGCTCTACAAAAGTTCATGTCCTGATTTGTTTGATGCTGTTGTTTCCTCATTCCTGTGAGATGTTACTTAACTTCTTAAGAGCTTTCTTAAGAGAAGCCTTGAAACGTTTCGCAAGATAAACACTAAGATGTTCCGAAGAATGTTCGTAAATGCAGTTCTCGAAAAAGAAGTTCTCAAATGTTATCTTAAGAAAATCTTCATTGTTTTCTAATGTAGGCTATGTTGTATTTTCCAGCTTACAATATACAGTGGTGCTTGAAAGTTTGTGAATCCTTTAGAATTTTCTATATTTCTGCATAAATATGACCTAAAACATCATCAGATTTTCACACAAGTCCTAAAAGTAGATAAAGAGAACCCAGTTAAACAAATGAGACAAAAATATTATACTTGGTCCATTTATTTATGGGAGGAAAATGATCCAATATTACATATTATTGAGTGGCAAAAAGTATGTGAACCTCTAGGATTACGCAGTCCATCTTTGAAGCTGAAATTAGAGTCGGGTGTTTTCAAGAGTTGTTGATGCTCAACAGGCTGGAAAAGGTTACAAAACCATCTCTGAAGAGTTTGAACTCCACCAATCCACAGTCAGACAGATTGTGTACAAATGGAGGAAATTCAAGACCATTGTTACCCTCCCCAGAGTGGTCAACCAACAAAGATCACTCCAAGAGCAAGGCGTGTAATACCTGCAAGGAGAAAGCCACTGCTCTCCAAAAAGAACATTGCTGCTCGTCTGCAGTTTTGCTAAAGATCACGTGGACAAGCCAGAAGGCTATTGGAAGAATGTTTTGTGGATAGAGGAGACCAAAATAGAACTTTCTGGTTTAAAAAAGAAAAACTGTTATGTTGGAGAAAGGAAACACTGCATCCCAGCATAAGAACCTTATCCCATCTGTGAAAACATGGTGGTGGTAGTATCATGGTTTGTTTGCCTGTTTTGCTGCATCTGGGCAGGACGGCTTGCCATCATTGATGGAACATGAATTTTGAATGATAAATTAGAGAATTCTAAAGGAAAATGTCAAGACATCTGTCCATAAACTGAATCTCAAGAGAAGGTGGGTCATGCAGCAAGACAACGACCCCCTAAGCACACAAGTCGTTCTACCAAAGAATGGTTAAAAAGAATAATCAGTTCTTCTTGTTTGCAATGGCCAAGTCAAAGTCCATGACCTTAATCCAATGAAATGTTGTGGAGGTGCCTGAAGTGAGCAGCTTATGTGAGGAAAAAACCCACCAACACCCAGAGCTGAAGCTGTTCTGGAAGGAACTCAACTATCTACGTTAAATACGATACAGTATATTTCCATAAATATACTACACACATTTTAAAACATGTCCCACCAATACCAAGCTGATGCTGTTGGGCCCTTGAGAAAGACCTTTAACTCTTTATTGCTTGAATTGTATTCTCTTAGTTGTGTTCTCAAGTGTGATCTCATTTATTTGTTAATTTCAGTTTCAGTTAGGACAGGATGGTGGGCTGTGGGTTGATGACAACATGAGGACGTCCGAACCAGATGTGTATGCTGCTGGAGATGTGTGCACTGCAGGATGGGAGCACAGCGCCCTCTGGCAGCAGGTACAGGCAGTCAGTCACAATCATTCAGTCATTTGACAAAGTCACTGCTGCATTCAGTTTCATTATAACAACTTGAAACAAATACAAGATTTTTAGTAATAACATTAATATGTGTTTGTAGGTGAAATACACAGAGATGCATTCTGATCCCAGTAAATACAGTGGTGCTTGAAAGTTTGTGAACCCTTTAGAATTTTCTATATTTCTACATAAATATGACCTAAAACATCATCAGATTTTCACACAAGTCCTAAAAGTAGATAAAGAGAACCCAGTTAAACAAATGAGACAAAAATATTATACTTGGTCATTTATTTATTGAGGAAAATGATCCAATATTACATATTAGTGAGTGGCAAAAGTATGTGACCCTCTGCTTTCAGTATCTGGTGTGACCCCCCTGTGCAGCAATAACTGCAACTAAACGTTTCCTGTAACTGTTGATCAGTCCTGCACACCGGCTTGGAGGAATTTTAGCCCATTCCTCCGTACAGAACAGCTTCAGCTCTGGATGTTTGGTGCTGCTCACTTCAGGTCCTTCCACACACATTTCAATTGGATTAAGGTCAGGACTTTGACTTGGCCATTCAAAAACATGAACTTTATTCTTCTTTAACCATTCTTTGGTAGAACGACTTGTGTGCTTAGGGGTCGCTGTCTTTTGCTGCATGACCCACCTTCTCTTGAGATTCAGTTCATGGACAGTTCCATCAATGGATTGTTTCCCATCAATGAATGGCAAGCCGTCCTGATCCAGATGCAGCAAACAGGGCCCAAACCATGGTACTACCACCACCATGTTTTCACAGATGGGATAGGTTCTTATGCTGGAATGCAGTGTTTTTTTTCTCCAAACATAACAGTTTTTTTTTTTTAAACCATAAAGTTCTATTTTGGGTCTCATCTGTCCCCCCCCCGTCCACAAAAACCCCCCCCCCACATTCTTCCAATAGCCTTCTGGCTCATCCACGTGATCTTTAGCAAACTGCAGACGAGCAGCAATGTTCTTTTGGAGAGCAATGGCTTTTCTCCTCGCAACCCTGCCCATGCAAACCATTGTTGTTCTTCTGATGGTGGACTCATGAACATTAACATTAGCCAATGTCAGAGAGGCCTTCAGTTTGCTTAAGAAGTTACCCTGGGGTCCTCTGTGACCTCGCCACTATTACACGCCTTGCTCTTGGGAGTGAGTGATCTTTGTTGGATCGACCACTCCTGGGGAGGGGTAACGATGGTCTTGAATGTCTTCCATTTGTACACAATCTGTCTGACTGTGGATTGGTGGAGACCAAACTCTTTAGAGATGGTTTTTGTAAAACCTTTTCCAGCCTGATGAGCATCACACAACTCTCTTTCTGAGGTCCTCATAAATCTCCGTTGTTCCGTGCCAATCATACACTTCCACAAACGTGTGTTTGTGAAGAGCAGACTTTTGATAGATCCCTGTTTTCTTTAAATAAAAACAGGGTGCCCACTCCACACCTAATTGTCATCCCATTGATTGAAAACACCTGACTCTAATTTCACCTTCAAATTAACTGCTAATCCTAGAGGGTCACATACTTTTTCCACTCACTAATATGTAATATTGGATCATTTTCCTCAATAAATAAATAAATAAATGACCAAGTATAATATTTTGTCTCATTTGTTTAACTGGGTTCTCTTTATCTACTTTTAGGACTTGTGAAAAATCTGAAAATCTGATGATGTTTTAGGTCATATTTATGCAGAAATATAGAAAATTCTAAAGGATTCACAAACCTCTATTACATTTCATTAGTGACCAGTTTCTAAAGCAGCCCTAGTGATTGTTTTTAGCATATGTTATACCACAGTTAGTTCCGACCCGACCTGAGAGACTTTCTTGCCTTGACGTTATTGACGATAATGGCACTCTGACCGGTGCTCTATAAGTATTACTCCGCGGCACATAATACTTACACACGTAACCTAGCAACAATGTCCGCCCTAAAAAGCACCCAAGTTATAATGAGTAAAACCCTGCTGAAATTAAAGCTATAATTAGATATAATTATCTCTTGCTTTTGAAAAAACGATTGAAATTTGGAAGATGAAGCTATTAATGAACAACCTGAGCCAGAGGTTTATCACCTTTAGGATTTGGAAGCTCTGGAAAAGAGAAACAAAGTCAGTCCTTTAAATCAAACGTCCGGCTCTTAATGGATTCACAGCTCGACTGAAGATCAGTTTTAGTCCCATCAGCAAAAATGACCTGAATCAGCGTCATCCCTCACAAAGACGTCGTTTGCTGGAGTTAAACTCGGCTCTTTCATTAAACACCATCCGTTCCTCTGACAGGTTTGTTATCAAACGGGATCCTAGACTTTCGTTCTAACACCGGGATCTCATTCTGATTTGCTTCGGTCGGTAGAATAATGGATCTTAGTAACAGCCTGCCTTATAAACCCCACCCATTTTATTTGCTGAATGTAAATAAACTTTCTTTTAATAAATTAAAACTTACCAATCAATATATTTGTGTTTATTGTCTGTATAACAAACAGTTATTGGTCATTCTGTTCCTGGACTTTAATGACTGAAGGGCTCAGCCGCGGGTAACAATAGAATGGAACTATTTTACCTTGAGGAAGGCTGATGAACAAATCGTTCTTTCTGTCCTCTTTATCTTAAAATCTAACAATACATGGCGATAATGGAACTGTGGTATAATCGCAATAACACACTCGAGGTCATGCTTTAACGTGAGATGTTACACACATAGACATAACACCCATGCCAATATTAAGCTAGTTTTCTAATTATGTCCACTAAAATTAAATGATAAGCACATTAGTGAAATATTTCTGAGTTGGGTAATAGTGTGGGATTTTCCTTGTCATCTTGTGCCCCATGTGACAGATGCGCTTGTGGACCCAGGCACGTCAGATGGGCTTCTACGCTGTTCGCTGTATAGCAGCTCACCTTCAGGCGGAACCCGTTGAGCTGGACTTCTGCTTCGAGCTCTTCTCTCATATCACCAAGTTCTTTAATTATAAGGTAAAAAAAGATTTTCACTAGCCTTGACAAAAATGATGGAATCACCACACTTTGTCACAAAGCTTTGGTTGTTTATTTGCTATGAATTAGAAAGCTGGATGAATGTCCTGTAAGTTTGAGGATTCCATAATTTCTGCCAGGGTAATACTCTCATACTCGCCCTCTCTTCAGCATGCGTTACAAGAATTAGTACGTAGTAGTGGGGGTTTACTTTCTACAACATGCTGGTAATGATAGTTAAACATTTGTTTTGTATTTTATCACGATAATGGATAATATTGTGATCCAAATTTAGTTAGGAAGAACCACGAGACCCTTGCAGCGTCTTACAACATGGTTTTCCAATGATTATGTAATATAATTAGCACAAAATTGGGTGTGTCTGTGTGGTGCTGCGCTTGTGCAGGTGGTGCTGCTGGGAAAGTATAATGCTCAGGGTCTGGGTTTGGATCACGAGCTGTTGGTGCGCTGCACTAAAGGCCTGGAGTACGTGAAGGTGGTGCTGAGCGGTGGACGCATGGTGGGTGCAGTCCTCATCGGAGACACTGACCTGGAGGAGACCTTCGAGAACCTTATTCTGAACCAGATGGACCTGTCGGCATACGGAGAGGATCTGCTCAACCCCGACATCGACATCGAGGACTACTTCGACTGAGTCATGCTGGTTTTTCAAATAAAGGACCTCAAAATTAGGTAGATGGGATGTGAAGGAAACAGTCTTGTATAAAGAAGTGGGTGCTGGAAGTGTATTTAAGGTGAGACTGCCAGAGCACTCTTGTCACATGACCGATGATGGTGCTGTGAATAATATAAATATAATTGTAACTTAATATAACACTGCGTGTGTGTGGTGTGTGGTGTGTGGTGTGTGGTGTGTGGTGTGTGGTGTGTGTGTGTGTGTGTATGTGTGTATATATATATATATATATATATATATATATATATAAAACTAAAGTACATTAATGTAAAATAAATAGCTCAGCCAGTCCAACCCATGGGGAGTTCAAGTTTAAAAATTATAATAATATTAGAAGAAAATTTAGAAAAAGAATTAAAACCACTGTTTGTTTCCTTTGGTTTTCATGCAGATTTGTTCACTTTGAGCACTTGGATTGCAGAAGCAAAAGCAGAACATGGGCAAAATAAAAAGCTTAGTGAACACGGGTTTGAACTCACTACACAAGTGGCTTCACACTGACCGCCTTAGACAAGGGATTTAAATAGCAGAGGGTGTGATGTAAGAAATGTAGGGCAGGCGAGAGGAATCAAGGGATTGTTGACTGTGTTGAGGTTGTGTCTGGAGGACATGTGAGCATGTGAAAATGCTTGGGATGGAGTCCAGACACCATATTGGTCCAGGCAGACATACCAGTTGAACAGCTGTAAAATCAAGTGTCAAAAACGAACACTGAAAACAAGTTAATGGTGTAAAATTGAGAAAGTAATTAAAACTGCTGTTTGCCTTCTTCACTCTCGGTGCATTCAGCTTGAGCAGATCAACGGAGAATAGTCCTATCAGGCTGAGCCAGAGAGCAGAACAACACAAAAAAAACAGGAAACATGAGAAACTATAAACTGGAACAGAAACAGAAAGCATACAGGTGAGCAAACAGAGCTTAGGGAGCAAAGGCTTGAGCTCACAGCAGAAACAAAGTGCTCACAACGACTGCTCCAGGTCAAGGAAACTAAACTGGAACAGAGAGGGCAGGCGTGGTTCTCACGTAAAGCCATGTCATAATCGAACACGAGTTATTGTAATAGTAATAAAAAGGAGGAAGAGTTTAAACAGTGTTTGTTTCCTTCAGTCTCCTGAGCCGGTCAGTGCAGACGTGTTCAGTAGCAGATCTGTAATGGCTGCTCTTGTGACCAATCAATAATAAGTTGTTTTTTGTAGCATTTAGTAGACACCCTTCTTCAGGGCAACATACAACTGATATAACCCTACAGTCAAAGCAGTTGTGGGTTAAGTCAAGTCGAGTCAGATTTATTTCTATAGTGCTTTTTACAATGGAGCATTGTCTCAAAGCAGCTTTACAATTTTAGATGATCTCCTAATAACTACGTCCAATCCCCAATTGAGCAAGCCTAGGGTGACAGTGGCAAGGAAAAACTCCCTAAGTGTTATGAGGAAGAAACCTTGGGAGGACCAAAACTCAAAAAGGGACCCAACCTCCTTGGGCGGCGGGTTAAGGACCCAACAGTGGCAGTTTAGCAGAAGTGGGATTTGAATCCTGGATATTCTGGGCCACAGTCTAGTATCGTAGCCACTAAGCCACCACAGACCCACTTTCCAATGCTTGTCATTAAAAATATAGTAATAAAACATGTGATGATCTAGTTCAGTCCTATTCCTAATAATAAATATAGTTATATTTATATAGCAACATTTGTTAGCTCAAAGAAATAACATACAAAATTATCCAAATATCCATCTACAAATATGTTCTGAACCACAGCAGCATTTAATGCATTGGATTGGAAGAGGATTAAGATTTAATGAAGGACATGCCACTGGTTAATCCTCCAGACTACTAATGGTAAAGAATTCAAATCCCAGCTCCTGTAGGTGCTACTGTATTCAGCATATATCTGATACATCCAGGACGTGTCAACACAACTGCTTTGTGCTTTTCCTTTTTGGTCACAGTTTGACATTTTACATTGTTTTATTATTTGGACAGTTTATGTTGTTCCTCTATTCCCGTGTTAGGATGCCAGAATCACACCCATGAGATGAGGTGATGAGTAAATATTGTTTACCTGTGCTCACTGTTAAACCAGGAAAGCAGAACTGTTTGGTCACTCCTCCCATGGTGTTCACGGCCTCAATTTGGTAGACTCTTCAAGTGTTTCCTTGCATGAGCGGGGATGAATTTTAGACAATGAACAGGCTTGACTTATACAAGTTTAAGCAGGTGCACCGAGAACCGAGCAAATGATGGTTCATACTGTCTGCAATGAAATAAAAGTCAAAGGAAATATAAGAGACGCTGCAGTTTTCTCTCATTTGTTGCATTTTCTATACTGTTCCAACTTCTACTGATTTGGGGTTGGGGGCACAAACGTTTGGTTGTTTCACTCACTTTACCATGCACACTTTGTATAATTCGGGGCTGCAGGAGGCCAGGACCGTGCAACTTTAGAATACTTTAAGATCATTACAAGTCCCACTGTATGAGACGTCTGTGTGACATGTTTTCCTTTGAAGATTTCCTGACAATAAACCTGTGAATACTGAACAGGATTACATGCTGCTTGCCTATTGGAAATCAGTGCAGTCCAGACTTATGAAGAAAATGTGCCGGGCATCACATGCACATTTGATTGGCTGTCTTTGAGGTTGGGGAGGGGTAAAACAGTATCCTCTGCCCAGCCGTATGGAGGTCTGATATCTCATGTGTGTGTCTGTGGTGATGGGAATAATAATACAAAGAATGGAAAGAATAGTCATTTATTTAAACAAGTCATTAAACAAGCCATTGATTTGTTCTTATTTGTTCTGAAAGTAATGAATAAATGAAATATAAATATTTGTAAAATGCTACCACAAACTATCTACTAATAATATAGTCCTTTGACTGAAAGTGCTAGTGTTACTGGTCCTGCTGACACTGTGCATAAAGTCCTGAGAGGGCCTTCCAGCCGGATCGGCATCATGCATCAACTGACCGGTCTCCTGTCCCCCAGACGTTGCTAATCGTGTCAGCATGATGCTCATCCAGCTTTATAGAGAAGACAACTAACTAGAAATTCGCTCAACCTTCAAGCTCATCGAGGAGATGTAAACATTCAATCAGAGACATTCAATTCTCAGAAAGCACCTTCACAAAAAGCTGAGTCTAGACCAGCCAGAGTCAACAGTGGAAAGGAAAATCTCCCTGAGATGCATAAGCTTGGGCTTTAGGCTTTATTTTAGTTAATGTCTCTCTTGGCATCCATGGATATTCACGTCAGGAACAAGGTTACGTCGATACTAGTCAGTCACAGTCAGACTGGATGAAGTTAGTGAGACCATTTAACATAACGGATGTCTTTGGGATGTGGGAGGAAACTGGAACAGCCAGAGTAAACCCACACGGTTTACACGGATATGTAAACGAGTCCGAA
This sequence comes from Ancistrus triradiatus, assembly GCA_025084515.1. NCBI lineage: Eukaryota > Metazoa > Chordata > Actinopteri > Siluriformes > Loricariidae > Ancistrus > Ancistrus triradiatus. Next base: position 188,024 of record JAJAGP010000626.1, read on the forward strand.
GTCGGGATTGAACCGAGGATCTGTGGAGCTGTGAGGCTGAGAAACCTATATAAGCAAGAAACCTTGCCAGGAGCCAGACCTAAATGCATGAGTCCTGACAACAAGATTAAATGGGACTTACTGTGTAAAACTCACCTGTTCAGTGCTTGTGCACCTACATTTGGGTATCTTGAGTGGCTTCCAACCCACAAACTGTAATCAAAGAACCTAATCATTTTTGTGAGCTGTGAGCTAGTTCCACAAACATGGGATTCAGCAAGTTGTTCAAATATGGCTTCTTTTCCTATGTCACAAATCAATTCTTTAGTATTATCCTGCCTGCTGAGTAACTCCACCCACAGCTATAGAGAACAGTTTGGAGCTCCTATCTGTCGAAACTAAGCTAAGGGATGGACCTAATCATTAAATCATTAACATAAAGCTTATTTTATAGTAAGTGTTCAATTCCATGTAATTTAGTAAGTTATGGATTGAAATTGAAAAGTAAAAGGTGCAAGCATAGCTGCCTAGCTAACTCCAGCCTGTGTTCTGAAGCATTCAATTCCTGTTTTGCTTTCATTTTTCTCTTATAACTAACCTTTTTAGGGTCCATGGAGATTTATTTGCATGTAAGAATACAGTACTGTAGGTGTAAAAGTAAAGAAAAACACAACAAAAATAGTGGAGATTTTCTCTGAGGGCTATTGTGAACTTGAATCACTGTGTACTGAATCATGACTCATAAATCGTGAATCGAGTTTCGGCTGAAATGAGTTGCTTGGCTCAACTCATACAAGTTTTTAAAAGAGACAAAATTTTCTGGTCAAAATGCGTCATGAACCGAATTGTACTTGATCATTTATTTAGGAAAATCCATAGAAGGCAAAATTATGTGTGTTGCTAGGATTAGCAGGTTATGTGAAGGTGAAATTAGTCAGGTGTTTTCAATCAATGGGATGACAATCAGGTGTGAGTGGGCACCCTGTTTTATTTGAAGAACAGGGATCTATCAAAGTCTGCTCTTCACAACCAGTTTGTGGACGTGTATCATGGCACGAACAAAGGAGATTTCTGTCAGAAAAAAAGAGTTGTTGATGCTTTGGTCAAGAAAGACTATGCACAAATTGAGGAAAGTCAAGCCCATACTCTGTTGGTGGTATCATGGTTTGGGCCTGTTTTGCTGCATCTGGGCCTGACCCACCTGCCATCATTGATAGAACGATGGATTCTGAATTATACCAACAAATTCTCAAGAGAAAGTAAGTCATGCAGCAAGACAGCGAACCTAGGCACACAATCTTTTGTACCAGAAGAGTAAAGCTAATGTTTTAAGCCAAAGTCCTTATATTAATCCAATAGAAATATTGTGGAAGCATTTTGTTTGAGGGAACTCGCCAACATCCCAGAGTTGAAGATGTTCTGATTGGGCTAACATTCCTCCAAGTTGATGTGTAGGAGTGAGAAGCATGGGTGCGCATACTTTTGCCACTCACAGATATGTAATATTGCATCATTTTTCTCAATAAATGATCAAGTATAATATTTTTGTCTCATTTGTTTAATTTGATACTATTTAGGACTTGTGTCAATATTTGTGTTATAGGGTTCACAAACTTTCAAGCACTACTGTAACTTGTAAGTAGTTTGACTAATTAATGAACGTAATAGTTAAGTAGCATTGTAACTCTGTTCACGCTTTGATTCAAATGTGCATAGAACTGAATGCGTATGAGTCAGTCGATTCTACGATTCAAGGCCCTAAGAATTAGTAGTCGATTCCCCAAAAAGAAATTGAATCGCCTCGCATTCAAAGCGTACAGTGAAGTTAAGTTAGTAACGTTAGCTTTATAAACCGCCAGTTATTTAACGTGAACCTTTACCTCAGTACAACAAATAAAATAAACTTATGACATTATTTTACTGTTAAGGAAATGATTTCACACGCAGCTTATGATGCTGTGAATCACAGAGCTGGGTCATTTAAAGGAACAGGCACTCAACACTAATCATCCCGACAAGTGTGGTTTTCACGGGGTGAGAAGGATGTTGTGGTGCCTGCTCCTTGTGGTATTTTGACCAAAAGCCTGTTTCATTCCATTAAGATCCCAGATAACTGTGTTAACTTGTCACAGTCACTGTGGAAGACCATGGAATGTCTCCACGTGCGTCAGGTGGTCTCAAAAGTAGTAGCCTTATATCCTGCACCTGTCCGATCAGGTGGGTCCATACGGTGAGAGGATCCACAGCAGGTAAAAGGTCTCCACAAACAGAAATTCCTGCAAGTCTTTTCTTTCCTTGTGGGTGCCATTTTCAAGCCTTGCATCTTTTCAAACCAGCTTTGCTGGATCTTTGTGACACTAACACAACCATTGTGTCAACATGCTGCCCAAGACTAGTCTTACTCATTGGTGTTCCAATGCACTTAGAGCAGCAACATGTGGCTTAGGATGTAGTCAAAAAGTGCTTGTGGTACTTACAGAAGCAATATAATTCTAATTTGCCTTGTAATCTTTGTCAACTGGGTGCAATTGTGTGACACAGCGGTGACTCTGGTTTGAGTCCTGATGATGCTTTCTGGCCAGGTCAGGCATCACATGCATATAAGCTCCCCGGACAAAAACTTAAGGTGGTAGTAACTTCAGGTGCCTGCAGACGATGTTGCATGAGGATGATCAAGCTATAAATACCTGTGGGGTGTATGACAAGATTCATAGATTGAGGAGAGGTGGTACAGTGCAGCGAATGTCTTGTTCCTTGTGTGGAAAATGGGTCACAAAGCAGATGATTGGCGAAATGGACTGATTGTATTTGGATGTGCCAAAGGTCGTAGTGAGAAGGAACTAGGTCATTTCGCAAGTATATGAAAGTGTAAGTTCAAACGGGTCTACCAGCAGTGGCAAAAATTGTAGTCTACAGAAAAGTCTTGTCAGATTTGTTGGCCGATAGAGGAAACTGGTGGACAGGGACCGTCGGCATGTTGTGAATAAAAATTGCTTCACTTCCAGGCAAATATTGCTTCTAGAAATTAATGCAGGTCCGTCACAACCAAGATCTGAAAGACCACTTCACAGGGAACTGCATACCATGAACATATGGAGCTGAGTGGCACATGAGCCCTATGCTCACTTCTGCTCACAAAGGTGTCCGGTTACAGTGGGTGAAACGACACAAGTTGAACTGACCGGAAACGTGTTAGCAGGTCAGATGAATCTGGTTTCTGCCTGTATGTGAATGATGCTAGGCATCGTGTTCATGAGGCACGGCCTCAGGTAGCTTTCAATGAGAATTGTGTGTAAGGTGGTGTTCAAGCTGGAGGAGGTTCTGTGATGGTCGGGGGGCGTTTAATTAGCCTACACTGAACTGCTGGACAACCAGGTTTTGCCTTTTGCTCATTATGTTATAGAGCAACATAACATTCCTATCCCTGTATTCCAAGATGACAATTCTCACATTCATCGGGCTGTAAATGTGACTGATTGGCATGATGAACATTCAGGAGCACTCACACATCTGGACTGGCCTGTGAAGTCCCCAGATGTGAATCCTCTTGAAAATCTGTGGGAATACCTGGAGCAACAAGTAAGATTGAACAGTGAACACTGATGTCGCCTACATCCAGAAACTTGTCCAGGCCATGCCAAATCAATTTGTAAAGGCATTACACGCTATTAGAGACGCTTTAGTCACAGGTGACTAATGTTTTTTGTCCACTGAGCTCATCATTGCCTGTTTCTAAGGGTGTGGAGCCAACACTGTGGAGCCAAGTAACTGCTGCCAGCCCTGCGATGGACTGTCCCAGGCACTCAAGCCTGCATGCTGTGTTCTCTGACAGGTGTCTGAACCCTCTGTGGGAGCGACTTCAAAAAAGTGTGGTGTGCCATTTGTCATCTACAATATTCCTGGTCCAGGATTGGTTTGGCAAACGTTACATTAATCTACAGTTCCCCTTGTCAGTATCCCCTGCCAACCACTTCAGTGAGGGAGGAGGGCCGCAAGACCTCTTTCCACCACCAGGTGGTGTATGCATATGACAACCACGCGAACCACGAACCACGCCACATGGTTATTATCCTGGTAGCTCCGGCAACACTTGTTGCCACTGCTACCATTGTAGGGGGATGCTGCAATTCCCTCAGTTGCATCTGCAGGGACCCTAAAGGCATAAAGGCTCAAATTCTGGTCTCCATGGTGAAGAGCTTTGGCAATTCCAGCTCCATAAACCAGCAGAGGTTTGCTCGAATCCGTCTGTGATGAAGGGGTTTAAGATGGTTTTAGTAAACGAAATGGATTCCAAAGATCCGCGACTATTTTCTTGAACATGATTCATCCTGTGCTGCTCTACAGCAGTACTAGTGGTCAAAAGGTACATGACCTATAAAATCATCCAAGCTTGTAGCTGAAAGGCACGGTCAAGGCACAGATAAGACCGTCTAATAAAATGGAAGACGCCACAGACGAAAAAGGATTCGCTTCGGGAGGTGATTCATTTCGCCTCCAACCCTAGAAAGTTCACCTAGATGAAATCTAACCCTGCAAACTGGCATGCCATGGACTCGTGGGTCGATAATGAACAGGAAGACAAGGATGGATTTTGCGTATTGGTAGACTGAACATGGAGGAACTGCTTAGTATTACCATTTTCAGACGCACTGTTTTATGCAACTGCAAAACCTAAAATGCAGCAGGAATCATGATAGGATTACCTGGTGTTTACATACTTCACCAATTTAAGTTGCCTAAAGAAGATGAGCTAATAACCCAAATTATTAAACCCCTACCTGCAGCAAGTGGGTGAAGATAAGTAGCCTCTAAGGAATCACACAGATAATACAAACCCGATGACAATTTAGCCACCCTGTTAACATCCAAACTCCAGCACGTACTCGGGATATATCTGATTGCAGTCAAAAACCACAACGATCGTAGGATATAACGTATTGTCAACACAAACCACAACGGATCGTAGGATTTTTAAGGATTATAAACGTAGTGTCAACACAAAACTGTCCATGTACGTTTTCATGTGGTCAAACAATAAAAAAAAAACAACAAACCCAAATAAAAACAAATAAAAAAACCCAAACCTCAAAAACACACCGTCAGGTTTGGCAAAATTACAATCTTTCTGCCAGTTGTTGGACTTTCCCAACGATTCAACTCTGGAGAGAAAAACATGAAATATGTATCCCCTGGTGAATTCCTACTGTACTTTCTGCGTAGGGTTGCATGTTTGGGGCAAAGTATTGTACCTAAAAAAGAAAAAAAACAGATCACAATTTGTTAAGTTCCCAGCTGAAAAATAAAATGCAATTAAAAAAAAAAGGCTGACAAAACCTTTTGCCATAGATGTGACGGCATTATTCGCATCTTATGTTTCGGTCTATTCTGCAGGTTGAAAAATTTGTAGGTGGCAGATGCTGTGGCAAGATTGTTCTCTACCGTCCCATGAAAAAAAGAGTCTCCTTCTTTCAAATGTTTAGTCTGGGGACCTTTAATCCTCATCAGCTGTGTTTTTTTACTATAAATAATACAAACAGACCTTATACTCCTTAATTTATTGGCTATGTGCACAAAGCTAATTTAAATTTGCAGAACATTCGTACCTGCAGTACAGCTGCCAGAGATCCACGTTCTGTACTCTGTAGATGGCTTTAATGGGTTCCAGCATTAAGCCAATTTCTTGCACATACTGCTCCACATCATTATACTCACTTGTGTTTTTCGAGACATAAAAGGCCTGTCAAAGGACGGAGTGTGGAGACAAGTGTTAAAACAGTCAGTGATACACAACAGTCCGTGACCACACCCTCACAGAACAGGCAGAGGTTTGCTTTTCAGGCCAGAAAAGCATATCATCATGAAAATCTCATCCTTGCATTCACACTTTCACCAGGACTTCTGTTTTTTTCAAGTTCATTACAGGGCTCTGGTGCCTGGGGATGATCCCCCAGTCGACCTCTCCTTCCACAGAGACAGTCAGTCGTGGCTGTGTGTAATGCCCAAACTAGACCAGGCTGGAAGGGTCAAAGTGGTCATGGCCTAGCATCTCTGAAAGCTCAAGTGCCTACTTTAATAGTGTACAACTTCTATCAGTTCAGTCACAACAAGTGGACCCAATTCACAAGGACCCAACAGTGGCTGCTTGCCAGAGACAACCCCACAATCCCACAGATTGCTGGGCATAAACTATGCAAGTGTCATAAATGGGAGGCCTTTCTTTGGTTAGACTAAACATTGTGATCAGCAGCATGGGCGTTGGCAGGCCATGCAAGATGACCAGCCTTCTTGTGCACGTTCTGACCAGAACGATCCTATCAAGAAAGCTGAGGGTATGTGGGTAACACAAGAAACACACTTAAACCAATTTGTCCCCCCAGCAGTGCAATGGGTTAGGATTATAAGAGTTAAATGAGATACTCCTCCCTGTTAGGTAGAATCTCCTGAGCCACTAATTCCTTTCAGAGATCTGTTTTCACCTCCTTTTTAGTGACCATGTCTGAAACAGAAATACTGAAGACATCCACAACCAGCAGAAGATCATTCTTCTGACTTTTTAAAAGTTTTTCTAGCAAAGTAGTGAAAACAAACTCCATTAGAAAAAAAGTGGCCATAATGTCAAAAGATTGTGTGCATAAATGTCCCTGTTTCAATCTTTTCCACCTAAACAGTTCATTGCAGCAATAAGCAGTGATGAACAAATGGTGCCAGGAGTGCATTTACTTAGTTCTCGCTAATTCTCTGACCAATAATTTTTTGTTATCCTCCATCAGTGCTCACATGATGTTGCCTATGGGATGCTGCTGGCTGGATATTTTTGGGTGGTGGACTATTTTCAGTCCAGCAGTGATATTGAAGTGTTTAAGAACAAATCCAGCAGCACTGCTGTGTCTGACTGACTGTGGTGACCTAGTGATTAAGGTTCTGGACTATGGACCAAAGGGTCCAACCTTCCACTATTGGGTCCTTGAGCAAGGCTCACAACTTCTTGGATTGAAAGATTGTATGAATTGTAAGTCACTCTAGATAAGGGTGTCTGTTAAATGAGATAAATGTAAATGTAGATGTAATGATCCACTCATACCAGCAAAACACACACATTAACAGGCCACCACCATGCCAGTGCCACTGCAGTGCTGAGAATGATCAGAGTACCTGATCGGTAGTGGTCCTGACCATTAGAGAACAGAGTAAAGGGGACTAACAAATATTTGAAGAGAAACTACAGTCTGTAATTGTAGAACTACAAAGTGCATCTATATTGTAAGTGGAAATGATAAATTGGACAATAAGTGCATAAGGGCGTGTACCTAATAAAGTGGTCGGTGAGTGTATGTCTCCTATTAGAAAGAATTGCAATTCAAATTTGTACTAATATGAGCCAGGTTGTACCTTATAAGGAGCTTTAGGATCCATGTTCTCCCAGTATCTAGGTACAAATGAGGTTTTGTCAGCACAGGGGCATCTGCATCAGAAAAAACAAACGAGTTTCACTTTAGCGTCAGTCCAGTAGCTAAAACTGACAGGAAACTGGAGCGAAAGTAAGCTTTCATAATAAGGTGAAACGGACCCAGATCTATGATCAGTGCCAAATAAGCGTCTTATCTTCTGCCTATGTCCCGTTCTTAGGTTGATCAGTTCGTTTCCTGAATAGAATCGATAGAAAAATCATGCACGACTAACTAAATTAGTGTTACTGAGATGAGTGTAAGCAACAGAAGTCGTGATTTACCTCTGAAATCAATTTTTAAGCGACCAACCGGCGTGGTGATTTCTAAACTTCCACAAAGGTCTCTTGAATAATAACGATCCAGATTTGAGGAGCTGAGGAAGCTTCCCGGAATATCCTGTAAAACACTTTTTGTGAAAGCCGCAGACTCTCTTGAAAGCTTAACCAAAGATGTATCAGACGTTACCTCTATTCTGTGCCAGACGCCGCCCTCTTCATAGTACCAGTGGAATGAAGTTGACTCCGTGGAATCAATTTCCATGGGTTCAGGGTCACAATAAATAGGGTCCCATTCAGCCGACATGATGATAACTAAATAACATTTACCCGTGCTCAGTGTGAAACCAGGTCTAAACTGGCACAGGTGAGAAAAGGAAGTAAAGCTGAAATGTATGGATACTCTCATAACGTCATGGAATCAAATGTGTGACGTTATAGATAGGTATCGGTTTCGTTTCAGGAGCAAACACACCGATTCCATTTCATTTTTTGTGGTTACTGTCACTTACTGTTCATATTCTCCAAGATACCAGTTATAGTGACTGTAGCAACTACTATTATGAGTATTATCCTCAAAACAAGATAAGAGGAAGAAAGACATCAAAACTCTAAGATCTGGCAACCCAGCTAGTGAAATGAACTTCAAGTGGCTGGGTCATGCTCACGTTGCACTAAGCATTTATGACTGTTTGTGTTTTTTTGTTAGATGATGCTCTTGGGCTGTTGGCTAGTTGTGTGAGCATGAAGAAAAACTAAGAAGAATACAAAACACTTCTGTAAGCCACTCAGGATACGGGTGTCAGCTAAATTCACTGAATGTAAATATAAATGTAAATACTGAAACTACTGAAACTAGCCAGCCTGGCACCAACAATCAGGCAAACTACATATGTATATATAAATATATGTATGTGTATATACTTATGTGTGTGTCACTGACAAAGAAATGAATAGTCTATAATTTTAATGGCAGGTTTATTTTAACAGTGAGAGATCAAAAAGCTGTCTAAGGATGTCAGGGACACCATTGTAGACCTGCACAAGGCTGGAATGGGCTACAAAACCATAAGCAGGAAGCTGGGTGAGAAGGAGACAACTGTTGGTGCAATTGTTCGAAAATGGAAGAAACACAAAATGACCATCAATCGACCTCGGTCTGAGGCTCCATTCAAGATCTCACCTCGTGAGGTATCAAGGATCATGACAAAGGTGAAACATCAGCCTATAACTACACGGGAAGAGCTTGTTAATGATCTCAAGGCAGCTGGGACCACAGTCACCAAGGAAAGCATTGGTAACACACTACGTCATAATGGATTAAAATCCTGCAGTGCCCACAAGGTCCCCCTGCTCAAGAAGGCACATGTGCATGCCCGTCTGAAGGCTGCCAATGAGCACCTGAATGATTCTGAGAGTGCTTGGGAGAAGGGGCTGTGGTCAGATGAGACCAAAATCGAGCTCCTTGGCATCAACTCAACTGGCAGTGTTTGGAGGAAGAGAAATGCCGACTATGACCCCAAGAACACCATCCCCATCATCAAGCATGGAGGTGGAAACATTATGCTTCAGGGGTGTTTCTCTGCTAAGGGCACAGTACAACTTCACCGCATCAACGGGAGGATGGACAGGGCCATGTACTGGACAATCCTGAGTGAAAACCTGTAAACCAGGACACTGTAAAAAGTCTTTAGTCAGCCACTGATTGTGCAAGTTCTCCTACTTATAAAGATGAGAGAGGTCTGTAATTTTCATCATAGGTACACTTCAACTATGAGAGACAAAATGAGAAAAAAAAATCCAGGAAATCACATTGTAGGATTTTTAAAGAATTTAATTGTAAATTATGGTGGAACATAAGTATTTGGTCAATAACAAAAGTTCAACTCAATACTTAGCATAACCTTTGTTGGCAATGACAGAGGTCAAACGTTTCCTGTAAGTCTTCACCAGGTTGGCACACACTGTAGCTGGTATTTTGGCCCATTCCTCCATGCAGATCTCCTCTAGAGCAGTGATGTTTTGGGGCAACACGGACTTTCAACTCCCTCCACAAATTTTCTATTGGGTTGTGGTCTGGAGACTGGCTATGCCACTCCAGGACCTTGAAATGCTTTTTTCAGAGCCACTCCTTCATTGCCCGAGTGGTGTGTTTGGTATCATTGTCATGCTGGAAGACCCAGCCACGTTCCATCATCAATGCTCTCCCTGATGGAAGGAGGTTTTGGCTTAAAATCTCACCATACATGGCCTTGTTCATTCTTCCCTTAACACAGATCAGTCGTCCTGTCCCCTCTGCAGAAAAACAGCCCCAAAGCATGATGTTTCCACCCCCATGCTTCACAGTAGGTATGGTAAACTTGGGATGCAACTCAGCATTCTTCATACTCCAGTTGAGTTTTTATCAAAAAGTTCTATTTTGGTTTCATCTGACCAAATGATATTCTCCCAATCCTCTTCTGGATCATCCATATGCTCTCTGGCAAACTTCAGATGGGCCTGGACATGTACTGGCTTAAGCAGGGGGACACGCCTGGCATGCAGGATCTGAGTCCTTCTCGGCGTAGTGTGTTACTGATGGTAGCCTTTGTTACTTTGGTCCCAGCTCTCTGCAGGTCATTCATCAGGTCCCTCAGTGTAGTTCTGGGATTTTTGCTCACCGTTCTCATGATCATTTTGACCCCACGGGATGAGATCTTGCGTAGAGCCCCAGATCGAGGGAGATTATCAATGGTTTTGTATGTCTTACAATTGCTCCCACAGTTGATTTATTCACACCAACCTGCTTGCCTATTGTAGATTCACTCCTCCCAGCCTGGTGCAGGTCTACAATTTTCTTCCTGGTGTCCTTCGACAGCTCTTTGGTTTTGGAGTCTGACTGTTTGAGGCTGTGGACAAGTGTCTTTTATACAGATAACGAGGTCAAACAGGTGCCATTAATACAGGCAACCAGTGAAGTTACAGGTCTGTGAGAGCCAGAAATCTTGCTTGTTTTTGGGTGACTAAATACTTATTTTCCACCATGATTAACAATTAAATTCTTTAAAAATCTTACAATGTGATTTCCAGGATTTTTTTTTTCTCATTTTGTCTCTCATACTTGAAGTGTACCTATGATGAAAATTACAGACCTCTCTCATCTTTCTAAGTCGGAGAACTTGCACAATCAGTGACTGACTAAATACTTTTTTGCCCCACTGTATATATTATTTCCTAACAAAACAATACTAATGTTTTAACTCAGAGAAGTTCTGAAATCAATATTTCAGTCACAGCTTTCATGTGTCTTGTACTATTCCTCAGTAAATATGGTTTGGTTCAAGTGATCACCTAGTCAGTAGCTCATTAAGTAGAATGAGGTGTGTCTGTGTTCGAATTCATCAGACACTGGAATGGAATTACATATTTTGATTTTAAGAAAATTTGGAGTGGACTCTTTATTTTTTCCAGAGCTGTATAATTACTTCTAAGTTTCGTTATTAGAATACAACCCAAAAATACAACACATTTGTAAGAAACAAACTAAAAAAAAAACAAACAAAAAAAAAAACACACAATGGCAAGTATTTAGTGTGCCCTCCCCTTACACTTGAGCAATAGCGGCATCTGGCAGCTTCATCAGATTTTATAGTCTGAATAAGCTTGATCAGGAATGTTTTGTACGGATAGCAGCCAGGAAACCACATTTTGTGGAAGGGTAACAGGTCAAAATGCCAAGATATGGTAAAGGTCACAAAGATTGGAATGAACATCAGTGGAAAAGAGTGTTACTATTAAGAATATGAATCCAAGTTTGGAATTTTTGGGTACAATCTGTTACGGTTTGCCATATTAAAAACCGGCGAACCGTGAAAATAAAAAGTAAAAGTTTTATCTTAGGACCCAAGTGCAGTTAGCTCCAGATGGAAATTGTGAACCAAAAAAATAAGTAAATAAGAGAAACAAAAACACACAAAAAGGTAAATAAAACAACAAAGGAAAAAGACTGAGGCTTGAACCCTGGGCGGACGCATGGGTTGTCATTGGTTTAACCCAACACGCCACTCAGCCACTGAAGAAACAAACAAGAAATAAACCAAACAAAAATGCCTGGCGTAAGTGTACAGGGTATGCTTACGGCGTGGCTCCGCTATGCAGATAGCATACAGGTCCGCGCATGCACAGAGCAGCGGAGCAGAGCGTCCGCGAAAGCATGCCACAGGAACTCCTCAACGCTTACGGGAGCATGGCACGGACACGGGAAGGAAAAGGACGAGGCTGATAAATGGCACAGTGTCCTTTCCATGTGCCATCGCGAAGGAGGAAGGGTGACGGCGCGAGAGGGAGGAGGTGGAGCATGCCTCACCGCAGCAAGCGAGCCCAAAAAAACAGCCGAGGAAGTCAGCAACCGTGGGTGCTAGAAATAAGCTTGCCCTACACTATTTCTAGGCCCTGACGGTTACTTAGCTTCCTGACTGGTAGCTGGTGATCTTCAAATCGCCAGCTTACCTCGATCCCTGATAAAACAAATAGCACTACCACGAGAATAATCGCTGTGTAAGGGCCAAAGAGTCCACGATTGCCAACTTCCTTGGCTGGTTTTTTTGGGCTTGCTCGCTGCGGCGAAGCACGCCCCGCATCCTCCCTCTCGCGCCGTCACCTTTCCTCCTTCGCGATCGGGGGGAAATAACGTTCCACGCCTTTAGCTTTGTACCTGAGCAGCTAGCGTCACCAAGCTCCGTACCTGAGCTTGCCACGCCCCTCAGCTATGTACTTGAGCATATTAGCTCCGTACCGGAGTCAATTGCGCCATAGTCGGTACCGCTGACCCCGGGACCACAGCTGTTTGCACCGACCTCTGTGCAAGCTGAACTGCGTCTTAGGATTCAACCGGACGACAGCATTCAAAATTTGACATTTGGCATCACAGAGCAATTGCACATTGACTAAATGGTAGTTCTTACTTATAAGTCCAAATGCATCATTAGATGCATCAGGACAGTTTTTAAGGTACTGCACTATGGAGCAGCAGGTCTAGGTTTCAAATCCTGCCGCTGCCACTGTTGGGTCCTTGAGCAAGGCCCTTAACCCACAACTGCTTAGAAAATAAGTTGATCTGGGCAAGGGCATACAGTGTTGCTTGAAAGTTTGTGAACCCTTTAGAATTTTCTATACTTCTGCATAAACATGACCTAAAACATCATCAGATTTTCACACAAGTCCTAAAAGTAGATCAAGCGAACCCAGAGAACAGAAATATTATACTTGGTCATTTATTTATTGAGGAATATTAGTGAGTGGTAAAAGTATGTGAACCTTTGCTTTCAGTATCTGGTGTGACTTTGACTTGGCCATTCCAAAACATGAACTTTATTCTTCTTTAACCATTCTTTGGTAGAACGGCTTGTGTGCTTAGGGTCGTTGTCTTGCTGCATGACCCACTTTCTCTTGAGATTCAGTTCATGGGCAGATGTCCTGATATTTTCCTTTAGAATTTTCTGATATCATTCAGAATTCTTTGTTCCATCAATGATGGAAAGCGGTCCTGGTCCAGATGCAGCAAAACAGGCACAAACCATGATATTACCACCACCATGTTTCACAGATGGGATAAGGTTCTAATGCTGGAATGCAGTGTTTTCCTTTCTCCAACCATAACGCTTTTCTTTTAAACCAAAAGTTCTATTTTGGTCTCATCCGTCCACAAAACATTCTTCCAATAGTCTTATGGCTTGTCCACGTGATCTTCAGCAAACTGCAGACGAGCAGCAATGTTCTTTTTGGACAGCAGTGGCTTTCTCCTTGCAACCCTGCCATGCACACCATTGTTGTTCAGTGTTCTTCTGATGGTGGACTCATGAACATTAACATTAGCCCCTAATGTGAGAGAGGCCCTTCAGTTGCTTAGAAGTTACCCTGGGGGTCCTTTTGTGACCTTGTGAACTATTACCACACCTTGCTATTGGAGTATCTTTTGTTGGTCGAACCACTCCTGGGGAGGGTAAACAATGGTTCTCCTTTGAATTACCTCCCATTTGTACCCAATCGGTCTGACTGTGGATTGGTGGAGTCCAAAAACTCTTTAGAGATGGTTTTGTAACCTTTGCCAGCCTGGATGAGCATTCAACAACTCTTTTTCCTGCGGTTCCTCAGGAAATCTCCTTGTTCGTGCCATGATGGAACACTTCCATCCGGCACAAAACGTTGTGTTGTGAAGAGAGCAGACTTTGATAGATCCCTGTTCTTTAAAAAATTAAAAAACCAGGGTGCCCACTCACCACCTGATTGGTGTCATCCTATTGATTTGAAAAAACACCTGACCACAATCTCACCTTCAAACTGCTAATCGTAGAGGTTCACATACTTTTTGCCACTCAACTAATATTTAATATTGGATAATTTTCCCCAAATAAATAAATGACCAAGTATAAATATTTTTGTTTCATTTGTTTTTTTAACTGGGTTGTTCTCTTTATCTACTTTTAGGACTTGTGTGAAAATCTGATGATGTTTTAGGTCATATTTATGCAGAAATATATAAAATTCTAAATGGTTCACAAACTTCAAAGCACCACTGTACAACTGATATAACCCTGCAGTCAAAGCAGTTGTGGGTTAAGGGCCCAACAATGGCAGTTTAGCAGAAGTGGGATTTGATTCTTGGATATTCTGGGCCACAGTCCAGTAACGTAGCCACTAAGCCACCACAGTCCCACTTTTAATGCTTGTCATTAAAAATATAATAATAAAAGATAAAAAATGGTCTCAGTTTGTTCACAATGGTTTGTGATGATCTAGTTCAGTCCTATTCATAATAATTAATATAGTTATATTTATATAGCAACTTTTGTTAGCTCAAAGAAATAACATACAAAAAAAATCCAGATATCCATATACAAGTATAGAAAATGTTCTGCACAACAGCAGCATTTAATGCATTGGATTGGAAGAGGATTAATATTTAATGAAGGACATGTCACTGGTTAATACTCCAGACTACTAATTGTAAAGATTTCAAAATCCCAGCTCCACCAAGGTGCTACTGTCCCAAAGTGTACTCCAGCACATACTCAGGATATATCTTGTTATAGTCAAAGATTTCATAAGTCTAGGACAATGTCAATACAACTGGTCACAGTCTGAGATTCTACATTGTTTTATTCCTTGGACAGTCTGTGTTGTTCCTTTTTTCCCGTGTTAGGATGTGAGAATCACACTCGCTGGATCTGAACTAGCCCACGTGATGATGAGTACATAATGTTTACCTGTGCTCACTGAGAAACTAGGAAAGCAGAAATGTTTGGGCACTACCACTGGTAGGTACAACACTTGAGGTACCACTGCATCTTGGGTTCATATTGTCTGCAATGAAATAAAAGTCAAAGGCAATATAAGACACACCGCAGTTTTCTCTTTCATTTGTTGCATTTTCTGTACTGTTCCAACTTTTACTGATTTGGGGTTGTCGGCACAAATGTTTGGTTGTTTCACTCACTTTACCATGCACACTTCATACAATTCGGGGTTGCAGGAAGCCGGGATTGTGCGACTTTAGCGTTATTTTAAGATCATTACAAGTCCCACTGTATGAGACGTCTGTGTGACATGTTTTCCCCATGTCTGACTATGCAATGAAGATTTCCTGACAATTAAGTTGTAAATACTGAACATGATTACATGCTGCTTGCCTATTGGAAATCAGTGCAGTCCAGACTTATGAAGAAAAGTCTGTCTCTGAGGGAGGAGAGGCTGATAAAACAGTAACCTCAGTCCAGCCCTGTGATGTCTGGTGTCTCGTCGATGTGTGTGTTTTTGTGGTGCAGAGACTAATAAAAATAATCGTAATAATAATAATAATAATAATAATAATACAAAGAATGGAAAGAATCGTCATTTTATTTAAACAAGTCATTAAACAAGCCATTGATTTGTTCTTATTTGTTCTGAAAGTAATGAATAAATGAAATATAAATATTTGTAAAATGCTACCACAAACTATCTACTAATAATATAGTCCTTTGACTGAAAGTGCTAGTGTTACTGGTCCTGCTGACACTGTGCATAAAGTCCTGAGAGGGCCTTCCAGCCAGATCGGCATCATGCATCAACTGACCGGTCTCCTGTCCCCCAGACGTTGCTAATCGTGTCAGCATGATGCTCATCCAGCTTTATAGAGAAGACAACTAACTAGAAATTCGCTCAACCTTCAAGCTCATCGAGGAGATGTAAACATTCGATCAGAGACATTCAATTCTCAGAAAGCACCTTCACAAAAAGCTGAGTACACACCAGCCAGAGTCAACAGTGGCAAGGAAAATCTCCCTGAGATGCCTAAGCTTGGGCTTTAGGCTTTATTTTAGTTAATGTCTCTCTTGGCATCCATGGATATTCACGTCAGGAACAAGGTTACGTCGATACTAGTCAGTCACAGTCAGACTGGATGAAGTTAGTGTGACCATTTAACATAATGGTCAAATGTCTTTGGGATGTGGGAGGAAACTGGAACAGCCGGAGTATACCCACATGGTTTACAAGGATATGTAAACGAGTCCGAAGTCGGGATTGAACCGAGGATCTGTGGAGCTGTGAGGAAACCGCTCTAACTGAGAAACCTATATAAGCAAAAAACCTTGCCAGGAGCCAGACCTAAATGCGTGAGGCCTGACAACAAGATTAAATGGGACTTACTGTGTAAAACTCACCTTTTCAGTGCTTGTGCACCTACATTTGGGTATCTTGAGTGGCTACCAACCCATGAACTGTAATCAAAGAACCTAATCATTTTTGTGAGCTGTGAGCTAGTTCCACAAACATGGGATTCAGCAAGTTGTTCAAATATGGCTTCGTTTCCTAATCACAATTCAATTCTTTAGTATATCCTGCCTGCTGAGTACTCCACCCACAGCTATAGAGAACAGTTTTGGATCTGTCGAAACTAACTCTAAGGGATGGACCTACTTTGTTGTTAACTAATGGAAATCAGTACAATCCAGGACAGAATAGTGATTGGGGTAGAGTTGTTTTAGGTTGGCAACTCCCTGTCTCACAAAAGAGCTAAGATAACTTGGTGAACCCCTGTAGAATTTTCTATTTTCTGCATAAATATGACTTCAAATATCATCAATTTTCCTACAAGTCCTAAAAGAAAACAACCTAATTAAACAAGTGAGACAAAAATAATATTAACAGGTGTTTCCTCGTTTCTCTCATCCGTTAATTTGGGTCCAGAAAAATGCTTTGTTGGAACCGAAATGACAAGTCCTCTGAGCAAATATCTCTCATAAGGAACAATGTTACCTTGAGTAACCGTCCAGACTAGCTCAGAAAAATCCACACGTATCAGGCATTATATGCATTTATAAATGGAGGTGGTATGGTAGATCTCCCTGAAATTAACAATGGGGAATCTTCCACAAATAAATTATGAGTTTAAATTTTCATGAACTGAGGAATTTAAATCAGTATTTGGTAGGTGGTCTATACTGTTATAGATAGCGCCCGGGTGTAGTAGGAGGCCAATGATAATTAATGATACAGTGGTGCTTGAAAGTTTGTGAACCCCTTTATAATGTTTTCAATCAATAGTAAGACAACCAGGGTAACCAGACAGGGATTTATCTATGTTTTGATCTTCATCAACATGTTTGTGGAAGTGTAATCATGGAACGGGCAAGAGATTTCTGGGGGATCTCAGAAAAAAGAAGTGTGATGCTCATCAGGCTGGGAAAAGTTCCAAACCCATTTTTCCAAAAAGACTTTGGACCCCAACAATACACAGCCAAGAAGACTGGTGCACAATTGTAGGGAATGTCAAGGACCATAAAGACCATCTGTTTGACCACACGAGATGCAAGGTATTAATCGTGGAGTGATGTTGCATAGGAAACATAGAGTAACTTCTAAGCCCTAAAGGCCACTCTCAGGTTGGCTAAAATTCATGAATCCCACATCAAGAGAACAATGAACAATTAATGATGTGGCATTGCAATGTTGGCAAGGAAAAGACCATTGCTTGCTCTACATTATTTTTATTGTGACTTATGAGACCAAATAATAGCTTTCCTTCTTTAAATGAGAGGCCATTGTGTCTAGATAATGAAAAACAGCAGAGAAACCTTATCCATCTGTGAAACATGTTGGCGGTAGTATCATGGTTTGGGCCTGTTTTGCTGCCATCATTGTCTTTGATCTGAATCTCAAGACAAAGTGGATCAAGCAGCAAGACGGCGAACTTAAGCACACAATCTTTTACACCAAAAATGGTTAATGAAGAGTAAAGCTAATGTCTTAAGCCAAAGTCCTTATATTGATCCAATAGAAATACTGTATTGTCGAAGAGTTCTTTCAGAGATTCCAGAGTTCAGCATGTTCTGATTAAACTAACATTTCTCAAAGTCGATGCAGTTATTGCTAAACAAGGGAGTCACTCCTGATACTGAAACCATGGGTTCACATACTTTTGAAACTCACAAATATGTAATGTTGCATCATTTGTCTCACAATTCTGTCTCATTTATCTAATTGGATTATTTAAATTTACTTTTAGGACTTGTGTCAATATCTGAATATTTGAATCGCCTCGCATTCAAGGTGTACAGTGAAGTTAAGTTAGCAACGTTAGCTCTATAAACCGCCAGTTATTTAACGTGAACCTTTACCTCAGTACAACAAATAAAATAAACTTATGACATTATTTTACTGTTAAGGGAATGATTTCACACGCAGCTTATGATGCTGTGAATCACAGAGCTGGGTGGGGCGAGCAGTGGCTCGTTATCAATTAAAGAAACAGGCGCTCAAAACCAATCGTCCCGACAAGTGTGGTTTTGACTGGGTGAGAAGGATGCTCTGGTGCCCGCTCCTTGTGGTATTTTGACCAAAAGCCTTTTTCATTCCATTAAGACAATTGATATCTGTGCTAACTTGTGGAGGGGAACTTAAGAACTTAAAGTTTATAGCAGACCGTACAAATGTTCAGCCCCATTTTTGAATAAGAGTCTTGTGCAGCAGTTTCCACAGTCACTGTGGAAGATCATGGAATGTCTCCACGTGCGTCAGGTGGTCTCAAAAGTACAGTGGTGCTTGAAAGTTTGTGAACCCTTTAGAATGTTCTATATCTCTGCATAAATATAACCTAAAACATCATCAGATTTTCACACAAGTCCTAAAAGTAGATAAAGAGAACCCAGTTAAAGAAATGAGACAAAAATATTATACTTGGTCATTTATTCATTGAGGAACATGATCCAATATTACATATTAATGAGTGGCAGAAGTATGTGAACCTCTAGGATTAGCAGTTAATTTGAAGCTGAAATTAGAGTCAGGTGTTTTCAATCAATGGGATGACAATCAGGTGTGAGGGGCACCATGTTTTAACTTTAAAGAACAGGGTCTATCAAAGTCTGCTCTGCACAACACATGTTTTGGGAAGTGTAATCATGGCACGAACAAAGAAGATTCGGGGACCTCAGTGAAAAAGTTGGAAGCTGGAAAAAGTTACAAAACATGCTTCTCTAAAATAGTTTGGACTCCACCATCCACAGTTAGGCAACTGTGTACAAATGGAGGAAATTCAAGACGCATTTGTTACCGAAGACAGAAGCTATTGGAAGACTTTTTTGGTGGACGGATGAGACCAAAATAAACTTTTGGTCAAAAAAAAAAAAAAATCGTTTATATCTTTGGGAAAGGAACACACTTTGCATTCCAGCATAAGAACCTTAATCCCTCTGTGAACATGGTTGTGTTAGTAGTCATGGTTTTGGCCTGTTTGCTCATCTGGCAGGCGGCTTGCCATCCAATTGTGGAACAGGGTATGAATTCTGAACTATTCGAGAATTCCTAGCGAAAATGTCAGTAAAATCTGTCCATGAACTGGAATCTCGGAGAAGGTTTGGTCCTGCATCAGACAACGGACCCTTAAGCACACAAGTCGTTCTACCACCCCCGACTGGTTCAACGAAGAATCCCGTTCTGTTTTGCACTGGCCAAGTCACAAGTCCTGACCTTAACCAATAGGAATGTTGTGGAAGGACCTGAAGTGATCAGCTAATTAGGAAACCCCACCAACAATCCCAAGCTGAAGCTGTTCTGTCGGAAGGAAATGGGTAAATTCCTCCAAAGCCGGTGTTGCAGGAATGATCAACGGGGGTTTACACCAGATACCGAAGCAAAAGGTTTTCACATACTTGTGCCACTCGCTCCACTAATGTGCAATATTGGTCTTTTCCTCAATCCATGAGTAACAAAGTTAAATTATTAATGTCCTCATTTGTTTTAACTGGGTTCTCTTTATCTACTTTAAGGACTTGTTGACCTGATGATGATGGGTTTAGGTTCATTTAATTGCAGAAATACCGAAAAATTCTAAAGGGTTCACAAACTTTCCAAGCACCACTGTAGCAGCTTTATATCCGCACCTGTTCCGACTTGTGGGTCCATACGGTGAGAGATCCACAAACAGAACCTCCTGCAAGGCTTTCTTTCCGTTCCCTTGAGGGTGCCATTTTTTCAAGTCTGCAATCTTTTCACCAGCTTTGCTGATCTTTGTGGGTCACTAACACAACCATTGTGCCAACATGCTGCCCGGACTAGTCTTAACTACTCATTGTGTGTTCCATGCACTTAGAAGCAGCAAGATATGGCTTAGGAAAAACAAAATGTAGCACACAAGTGCTGTGCTACTTACGTGCTTTGGGACACAGCGGTGACTCTGGTTTTAGTTCTCTCTTGTGCCTTTCTGGCCAGGTCAGGCACACATGCTATCGGCTTTCCTGGAGGAAAAAATGCGTATTCACCTTGCGTGTTTAAGGTGGTATTAGGTGCCTGCAGATGCCGTTTCAATGAGGATGGGAATTTTTTTCAAGCTATAAATAACCCTGTGGGGTTTACGCGAGCTTCATTAGTTGAGAGAGGTAGTACCAAGTGCAGTGAATGTCCTTGTTCCTTGTGTTGGAAAATGTGTCTCAAAGCAGATGATTGGCAAAAGGGATTGATTGCATTGATTTGCCAATGCCGTAGTGTTGAAGGAAATAGGAAATTTTTGCCAAGTATATAAGTCATGTTCATACGCGTCTACCAGCATGCAAATTGTAGTCTAACAGAACAGTCTCATCAGAATTGGTGGGCCCAAAGACGAAATGGTGGATGTGAAAAAAAATGGCTCTTCACTTCCAGGCAAGTATTTTACTTCTCGAAGTTTAACGCAGGTCCGTCAAAACCAGATCTAAAACAACCCTCACAGGGAACTTCATACCATGAACATACGGAGCAGAGTTGAACAAGATACCTCACTGTCTGCTCACAAACTGTCCTGTTTACAAGTGGGCGAAGAGACACAGAAGTTTGAACTGTTCTGACTGGAAACGTGTTATCTTGTGGGGTTTCCCCAAAATGAATCTGGTTGTCAGCCTGTAGGTGAATGATGTTAGGCATCGGTTCTTCGTGGTTCATGCTGTGTTCTCTGATATATGTGCGAAATATGTCCTGAACCCCCCCACAGCAGCGACTTCGAAAAGTTGAAATTTGTCATCTATAATATTTTCCTGGTCCAGTTTTTTCCTGGCAACTTTTATGGCATCGCCAGTTCCTCTTGTCAATATTCCTGCCACAGGCCAAACCTCTTCAATGAGGGTGTGGAAGAGGGCTGCAAGACCTCTTCCACCACCATCAGGTTTGTGTATGTCTATGACAAAGATTAACACCGCCACATGGTTATCATCCTGGCATCTCTCGGTCACATCTTGGGGCCACTGTTACCGTTGCAGGGGATTGTTTGACCATCCCTAACTCAGTTTTCATCTGTTGGGACCCTCTGGGCCAGGCCATAGACAACCCCAAGGCTGAAATTCTGGTGTCCATGGATAATGAGCTTTGGAAATTAGGGCACCCTCATTCTAGTTTCTGTCCATCATCAGAGTCTGCTCTCACTCTCATCCATCTGTGGTTAATGGTTATAGGATTGCTTTTAGAAACTAAACTGTTAGTTTTGTCCTCAGAGATGCTATATCCCCCCCTTCTTGAACCTGATGTATCCTGTTCTGCTCTACAACAGTACTGTGGTCAAAGGTGGTGCATGACATGTGCAATCATCAAGCCTGTAGCTGAAAGCCGTGATCAATGTGCAGATCAGACCATCTAATCAAATGGAAAATGAACGCCATAGGCAAAAAAGGATTCGCGTAAATCAAATTGGCCCTATCATGATCGTGGGTCATAATAAACCAGAAGACAAGGCGGGTTTACGTATGGTAGACGAACATGGAGGAACTGCTTAGTATTACCATTTTCAGGCGCACTGTTTTAGGCAACTGCAAAAATCCTCACCTAAAATGCAGCAGGAATCATGACAAGGATTATCTGGTGGTGGTACATACTTTACCTTTTAAGTAGTTTCAGCTAGCTGCTAAAGAAAATTGGTGTGGCCATGGCTTAAGCCTTACTGAATGTATCTGATAACCCAAATTATTAAACCCCCTACCTGCAGCAATGGGTGAGATAAGTCGCCTCTAAGGAATCAACACAGATAATACAACCCGATACAATTTAGCCACCCTGTTAACATCCAAACTCCAGCACGTACTCGGATATAGCTGATTGCAGTCAAAACCACAAATCTAGGATATACGTATCCGTCAACACACTGTCATGTACGTTTTCATGTTGGGTCACGTCAGTTTTGCATAAATCTTTCTGCCAGTTGTGACCTTCCCAACGAATGCACTCTGGAGAGAAACATGAAGCGGCGATCGGCTATTCCCCTGGTGAATCCTACTGTACTTTTCTGCGTAGACTGCATGTTTGGCAAGTATGTACCTAAAAGAAAACAGATACAATGTGGTATTTTCAGCAGCTGAAATAAAATGCATAAAAAGGCTGACAAACCTTTGCCATAGATGTGACCCCGCATCTTATGTGCTCAGCTATTCTGCAGTTGAAATGGTAGGTGCAGATGCTGTGCAGATTGGTCTCTACCCTTCCCATGAAAGAGTCTCTCTTCTTCGATGTGTCTGACCTTTAATCCTCATCAGCTGTGTTTTTTTACTATAAATAATACAAACAGACCTTATACTCCTTAATTTATTGGCTATGTGCACAAAGCTAATTTAAATTTGCAGAACATTCGTACCTGCAGTACAGCTGCCAGAGATCCACGTTCTGTACTCTGTAGATGGCTTTAATGGGTTCCAGCATTAAGCCGATTTCTCGCACATACCACTGTACATCGTTATACTCACTTGTGTTTTTCGAGACATAAAAGGCCTGTCAAAGGACGGAGTGTGGAGACAAGTGTTAAAAGGGTCGGTGATACACAACAGTCCATGACCACACCCTCACAGAACATGCAGAGGTTTGCTTTTCAGGCCAGAATATCTCATCATCTCATCCATGCATTCACACTTTCACCAGGACTTCTGGTTTTGCCAAAGTCAATAGTTTTTTCAAGTTCATCACAGGGCTCTGGTGCCTGGGGATGAGGTCCCCCAGTCGAACTCTCCTTCCACAGAGACAGTCAGTCGTGGCCTACTTTAATAGTGTACAATCTCTATCAGTTCAGAACAATTGGCATAATAGCACTCTCTGCCTTTGTGTGAATGCTGCCCAATTTGTTGTGTTCCTAACTAATCTTTTTTATTGAGCCAACCTTTGTTTATTGAAATATTCTCTCTCACGCAAGGTGCAACTTCCGTCAGAAAGTGTGCTATTTGTCATTCACCAATTTCCAAAAAGGGCATAATGCCACTTTTGGGCTGTGCCTCAGATTGGAAGCAACATTTACATTCAGTTAGTTAGCAGATGCTGCTATACAAAGAGACTTACAATTCACAAGGACCCAACAGTGGCTGCTTGGCAAAGGTGGAATTGAAACACCTTAACCAACCACCATAATCCCACAGATTGCTGGGCATAAACTATGCAAGTGTCATAAATGGGAGGCCTTTCTTTGGTTAGACTAAACACTGTGATCAGCAGCATGTTAGTATCAGTGGTCTGGCCGTTGGGACTCCACGCAAGAAGATGACCAGCCTTCTTGGCATGTTCTGACCGGAACGATCCTATCAAGGAAGCTGAGGATATGTGGGTAACACAAGAAACACACATAAACCAATTTGTCCCCCCAGCAGTGCAATTGGTTAGGGTTATAAGAGTTAAACGAGATTCTCCTCCCTGTTAGGTAGAATCTCCTGAGCCACTAATTCCTTTCAGATATCTGTTTTCACCAAGTCAAGTCAAGTCAAGTCAGACTTATTTATATAGCGCTTTTTACAATGGAGCATTGTCTCAAAGCAACTTTACAAGTTTAGATTATCTCCTAATAACTACGTCCAATCCCAAATTGAGCAAGCCTAGGGCGACAGTGGCAGGGAAAAAAACCCTAGGTTTTCACCACATTTTTAGTGGCCAGGTGTGGAACTGAAATACTGAAGACGTCCACAACCAGCAAAAGATCATTCTTCTGAAATGTATTTAGTTTTTTTCTAGCAAAGTAGTGAGAACAAACTCCATTAGAAAAAAAAGTGGCCATAATGATCACACTAGCCAACAAAAATAAAATTTATGAAACAGATTGCTGTTTGCATCACTAACAGCAGTACAACCCAAGCAACGACTGTTAACAACTTGATAAAAACTTTGATTTGATTTGATTAAATCTTTTCATGCTTTATCTGTGTGCCAAGAGACTGTGCATAAATGTCCCTGTTACAATATTTTCCTCCTAAGCAGTTCACTGCATCAGTAAGCAGTGACAAACAAACTGTGCCACAGATCACAGGAGTGCATTTACTTAGTTCTCGCTAATTCTCTGACCAATTATTTGTTGCTATCTTCCATCAGTGCCCAAATGATATTGCCTATGGGATGCTGGTGGCTGGTTATTTTTGGTCGGCGTACTATTTTCAGTCCATCAGTGATATTGAGGTGTTTAAGAAAAAACTCCAGTAGCACTGCTGTGTCTGACTGTGGTGGCCTAGTGATTAAGGTACTGGACTATGGCCCAGAAGGTCCAAGCTGCCACTGTTGGGTCCTTGAGTAAGGCCCTTAACCCACAATTGCCTGGATTGAAAGATTGTATGAATTGTCACTCTGGATAAGGGTGCCTGCAAAATGACATAAATGAAAATTAAATGTAAATGTAATGTAAATGTAATTAGCCACTCCTACCAGCAAAACACACACCAGTCAAAGAGTACCTGATCTGTAGTGGTCCTGACCATTAGAGAACAGAGTAAAGGGGACTGACAAAGCTATGTAGAGAAACTACAAAGTGCATCTATATTGTAAGTGGAAATGATAAATTGGACAATAAGTGCATAAGGGCGTGTACCTAATAAAGTGGTCGGTGAGTGTATGTCTCATATTATAAAGAATTGCAATTCAAATTTGTACTAATATGAGCCAGGTTGTACCTTATAAGGAGCGTTAGGATTCATGTTCTCCCAGTGTCTAGGTACAAATGAGGTTTTGTCAGCACAGGGGCACCTGCATCAGAAAAAACAAACGAGTTTCACTTTAGCGTCAGTCCAGTAGCTAAAACTGACAGGAAATTGGCGCGAAAGTAAGCTTTTATAATAAGGTGAAACGGACCCAGATCTATGATCAGTGCCAAATAAGCGTCTTATCTTCTGCCTATGTCCCGTTCTTAGGTTGATCAGTTCGTTTCCTGAATAGAATCAATAGAAAAATCATGCCCGATCAATTAAATTAGTGTTACTGAGATGAGTGTAAGCAACAGAAGTCGTGATTTACCTCTGAAATCAATTTTAAAGTGACCAATCGGCGTGGAGATTTCTAAACTTCCACTCGGGTCTCTCAAGTAATAACGATCCAGATCTGAGGAGCTGAGGAAGCTTCCCGGAATATCCTGTAAAACACTTTTTTTGTCAAAGCCGCAGACTCTCTTGAAAGCTTAACCAAAAAGAAATCAGACCTTACCTCTATTCTGTGCCAGACGCCGCCCTCTTCATAGTACCAGTGGAATGAAGTCTCCGTGAACTCAGTCTCCTTGCATCCAATGTTAGAATAAATGGGGTCCCATCCAGCCCACATGATGATAACTAAATAACATTTACCCGTGCTCAGTGTGAAACCAGGTCTAAACTGGCACAGGTGAGAAAAAGAAGTAACGTTCAAATGTATGGATACTCCTCTCATAACGTCATGGAATCAAATGTGTGACGTTATAAGTGAGGTATCGGTTTCGTTTCAGGAGCAAACACACACCATTTCTTTTTTGTGTAGTTGCTTTCATGTACTGTTCATATACTCTATTGCCAGTTCTAGTGACTAGCAACTCGGCTACTACCATTATGATTACTATCAATGGACGGCATGATGGTGCTGTCTCATGGTTCCGGAGACCCGGGTTCAAGTCCCGACCTGTGTGAAGTTTGCACTATTCCCCAAGTCTGTGAGATACTATGTTTTCCTCCCTCGTTTGCTCCAGATTAAGTGAAAGACTGGCACCATGTCCAGGGTTGGGTCATGAGGGAGCAGGCTAGGGCCAGTTTAAATGTGCATTATTGGCCTTAAAAAGGACTCTGGTGGACTATTGGTTAAGGTACTAGCCTACAGACCAGAAGATCAAGGGTTCAAATCCCACATCTACCAAGCTGCTTCTGTAGGGTCCTTCAGCATGGTCCTTAACTCACAATTGCTTGGATTGAAAGAATATATCAATTATAAGTCACTCCAGATAAGCATGTCTGCTAAATAACATAAAAATAAATGTAAGAGGAACAATTAGTTACCTCTTATCATCAGCCTAAAGGTTCAACATGTGTGCATTGTGGAAAGATCTCTAAACAAAATGTACAGAGTGGTTATCTGAGTTTCTGTCAGGTCGAACAGGTTTGGTCGTTCTCCGTTGACCTCTCTCCTCAAAAATGCATTTCCGTCCACAGAACTGCAGCTCACTGAATGTTTTTCTTTACTCCTACAGACTGCAGACTGCTGTGCATGAAAATCCCAGGAGATCGGCAGGAGATCGGCAGTTATTTTATAGAAGTACTTTCCCTGTAGCCGCCCACATCTGATTTAAAACCCTGGTGCTCACCTGCAAAGCTAAAAATGGTTCTGCCCTTCTAACCTAAAGGCCCTGATCAAACCCCACTCTGTATCTCAAATCCCTCTAGTGTTCAAGCTTGACTCGACTGGACTCTCCACTCAAGATCAGAAGAAGAAAGACATCTAAGATCTGTCACCCCAGCTGGTGAAATTAACTTCACCTTTCAAATAATCACTTACAGTAAGCAAAGACTGAGGCTGCAATGGCACATTTATTATTACAAAAAAGAACCTAATCTTATTGTTCCTCTAATTTATGACTGTTTCTTTGTTAGATGATGCTCTTGGGCAGTTGATGAGGAAAAACTAAGAAGAATACAAAGCACTTCTGTAAGCCACTCCAGATAAGGGTGTGGGCTAAATTCTATGAATGTAAATTTAAATGTAAATACTCAAACCAGCCTGGAACCAACAATCAACAAACTGTGTATATATACAGTACTGTGCAAAAGTCTTAGGCCACCATGCCACCATTAGATTTGTTGTTTTAGGAATTATATAATGACAAAATGAGCAGTTTCTCTGGTTTTACTATTTTGTTTTATTCTATAAATTACTGACAAATTCCAAATAAAAATATTTATTTGCAGCAATGACAAGAACATTTATTCGCTGGAAATGACAACTGGTCAACATAACAAAGAATCTTTCAGTGATTTCAGACCTCGATCTATAATACAAATAATAATACAAAGAAAACAAGTTTATATTCTTTTCCCAACAAAACAATACTAATGTTTTAACTTAGGCAAGTTCTGAAATCAATACAACAGCTTTCATGTGTCTTGTACTATTCCTCAATAAATAACATTTGGTTCAAGTGATCACCTAATCAGTAGCTCATTAAGTGGAATTCATCAGATGCTGGAATGGAATTGCTGCCATGAAGTAGACATGTTGATTTTAATAAAATTTGGGGTGGTTTTTTAAATTTTTCAGAGCTGTATAATTATTTCTAAATTTCGCTAATAGAATACAACCCGGAAATATAGGGAATTCGTAATAAACAAACTTAAGAAAAAAGACCAAAAAACCCCACAGTGGCAAGTATTTAGTGTGCCCTTCCCTTACACTTGAGCAATAGCGGCATCTGGCAGCTTCATAAGATTTTATAGTCTGAATACGCTTGATCAGGAATGGTCTTTTGTACAGATAGCAGCCAAGAAACCACATTTTGTGGAAGGGTAACAGGTCAAAACGTCAAGATCTGCTAACGGTCACAAAGATTGGAATGAACATCAGTGGAAGAGAGTGTTACTATTAAGAATATGAATCCAAGTTTGGAATTATTGGGTCCAATTGTGAACAACTGCTAAACAATAAATCTGATGGTGGCCTAAGACTTTTGCACAGTACTGAATATATATTCTCAGCTCAGTAGTGACACTTATGTGGTGGTGGCATGTTAGTTGTGCTACAACATGTGGATAGCAGTTCTGTATATAAATGAGTGTGTTATATTCAGTATGAAGGTGTAGTCCAGGGGGTCCCATAAACCCCGTCCTGTCTGTGTGTGTCGACTTCTTTAAATCATCGTTGAAATTTTATTTCCCCTTTGTGCCAAAAGCGTCCGAACATCATCACTGTTGCTCATCTGATTTCTTTATGCCTTCTTGCCGATTGTAGTAATACGAACTATGTTCCCATTCCTGTGGGACTGTGGCAGCCTAAAGGTTAAGGTACTTGAGTATAGCCCAGAAGGTCCAGGGTTCAAAACCCCCTTCTACCAGGCTGCCGCTGTTGGGTCCTTGCGCTAGGCCCTTAACCCACAACTGATTGTAAGATTGTATCTATTGCAACTCTCTCTGGATAAGGGCGTCTCCTAAATGACAAAAATATAAACTATGTACACGTAAACTCACAATCTCATGACAAAGTCTACTTAATGGCAGCATTTAGTCTAATAGACTATATGACTCAAAGTTTGTAGACATCCCTTCAGTTATTTCAGCACCAATCTAATGAATATGACCATAATATGAAGTAACAAGGTAGGATATCTCCCTAGGCAAACAGTAGCAGTAGAATGGGTTGTACTGGGTACCGCAGTGACTCTTAATATGACACTTTCATAGATCTAAAACATGTCAGTTAAAGAAATTTTGGCTCTGCCCTCGAAAAAACAGAGCTAATAAAGGAATGATTTGATGGAGAACTCAGCTGGCTTGCACTGAACTCCACAACACACCTATGAACTGGAATGCAAACCGTAAGCCAACATCAATCATGTTCCAAAATCTAGTGGAAAATGTCTGATGAGTGAAGGTTGTTGTAGCAGCAAAGGGGAACAAACTATAAACTATTACTCGTTTTTGGATGGGACAGGGAGTCCACAAACTTTTGGCTACATACACTCATTGACAAAAAAATAACTCACCAAGAAGGAGTTATTGGAATCGAATGAAACTTTACAAGTATGAATGTAATGGTGATATATGTAAGTGATTACAATATTAGAGCAAAATGATACGTTTATTGGGGAAATCTGTACAGTTGAAAGGAGGCTCTAAGGCCGCCTCTAGCCTGGATACAAGATGAGATACGGTTGGGCATGGAGGCCAATGGGTTCCGTATGGCATCCTGTGACACATTTGCCCACAGATGTTGCAGCTGGGCCTGTAGATCCTCATCCATCACAACAGCTGTTGGGGCAGTGTGTACACACCCTGTGGCCTCCATACTCGAACTCGACCGTCATCGGATCCCAAACAGAACCTGGATTCGATACGGATCCCAGTCCATAGCAGTCCAGGTTTGTTGTTCACAACACCACTTCAAACAAAGGCGACACTGGCTGGTGGTCAATGGCAGGACACGTAATGGGTGCAGTGAAAACAAATTTTCTTTCTGCTAAGCACCTGTAAATGGTCCGGGCAGAGACAGGGGTGTGACCCAGCTGTGTCTGGATAATGGACAACAAAACTGTGGATACTGCTCGTGCTTGTTGGTGGATCAAACGATCCTCTCTACTCGTGGTCCCTCTGGGCCGTCCAGAACCTGTTCGCTGTGTGTGCATGCCCTCATTGAACCACTGCCCCCAACACCTCCTAAGAGCTAGGGTCAGAACCGCCTAGATGATGGGCAATTCGTAAAAATGACCATCCTGCTTCTCTCATTCTAATGAAGTGCCCTCTCAAAGTCTGCCAACGGGGAAAAATGTCTTCGAGAGCAATCTCTCACCAAGAGGTACACTACCCAAAAGTAACCTCTGAGAGGCTTTTTATAGGGCAACAGCACACTTCTCTCTTGGGGCAAGACCCAGTGTCTACTCAAACCACACCTGTAGTCATTTCTGGTTGTCTGGGTGCGTCATTTTTTTGTCAATGAGTATAGTATACATATATATCATCTATATCTTCAGCTTCAGCTTAGATGCTGCTATAGATGAACAGCTCAGAGATTAAGGTACAGGACTACTGAGTATTAAGCTGAAGACCCAGCCCTAACCCTTGTACACTTGGATTAAGGACTGGCTCAGGGGTTAGGGCTATGGACTGCTAATCCTGTTCAAATCCTAGCACTGCCACTGTTGGACCATTGAGCAAGAACCTTAACCTTTGGTTGCTCAGTTCAGATGCAAGTCTGTACTCGCTTAGTCCAATACCAGGATGCAGGGGGCCAGGGCATAACCGGCAGCACAGGGCGCACCAATCTTAGACAGGGCAGCAATCCATCGCAGGGCACCCAAACACAGTGGAATGCCAACAGACTCAATGCAAGTCTTTGGAATGTGCCAAAGAAAACGCACACAGAGAAATGCAAACCCCACACAGGTGGCAGCCGGGCCAGGACTCAAACCCAGATCTCTGAAGCTGTGAGGACATAGTGATAACCACTATGCCACTGTGCTGCCCCGTTTACATTTACAGCAGTTAGCAGACACCCTCGCCTGGAGCAACATTCATCCTTGCAATGTACAGTTCAAGCAATTAAGGCTTAAGGGCTTTGCTTAAGGCCCACCAGTGGCAGTCTGGTAGTGCTGGGACTTGAACATTGATCCTTCTTGTGACTAGACCAATGCTGACTAGACCACCGCCCATTTGCACGGTGTTTCCCTCTCTCTGCATTTTCTGTTTTTTCTCGATGTCTGAGAGTCAGAACTTGCTGAAGCAACCTTCAATTGTTTGCGTTACTCGAGCAAAACATCTCTCAAAAGACTCACGGATCTTACACTCACAGAGTTTTATTTAAAGTAATGGAATGCAGGACGGAGCTGGTGCTTCTGCCCACTGGATTTCGATTTCTGCATCTGTCTTACAGTATCTATTTTATCAAGTTCATTCCAGATGCAGACCGCCATTCCAGAGTCTTCCCAGCACTGGCGGTCACTTAGGGATTCTTCACATTTATTAAATTCAATTCGTTCAGTAGAACTCGATCAGATACTCGGGGTAGATCTGGTTGCTGTCGAATATGACGAAGATCTTGGGGTTGGCCACGTCATCCACGCAGCTGTCGAAGAAGTTGGAGATGCTTAGGTCCTTTGAGGGCGGCCGGCAGAAATGCGGGTGTCCCACTGTGTACTCCCCCACTAGCACCCGGGCTAGGAACATGCACTTGTACGGCGGATCGCTCTGGAAGATAGGGGGCGCTAGGCCATGTCTCTGCAGCGTGTAGTTATGCTTGTTGGTCGAGTGGCAGAACTTGCTGGAGTACTTGGCATCCCGAGCGAAATAGCTTCCTGTGGACAAAAATAGTGAAATCATCCTCATTAAAAGCTTAAATGAAAAATTAGTATTCAAACGCTCTGGGGTTGCAACGGGAACGCATTAGATGAAATTGTTTTATCAATGGTATAATGACCATATATAATTATTTCTCAGTCTCTTTATTAGAATACAACCAGAAAATACAGGAAATTTGTATGCAGTAATTTGTAGAAATTTGTATGGGCACACACACACACATTGGGGCATTTTAGAGATGCCAATTGATCTAACATGTCTTTGGAATGTGGGAGGAAATCGAGAGTACCTGAAGGAAATCCACGCAGGTAAAGGGAGAACATGCAAACCACACAAACCAGGTCTCTGGAACTGTAAGACAACACCATTAACCACTGCACCACTGTATAATACAGTGGTGCTTGAAAGTTGGTGAACCCTTTAGAATTTTCTATATTTGCATAAATATGACCC